>JBBPLT010000062.1:0-95799 GCA_038089955.1 Strobilomyces dryophilus | reverse complement strand
GACGGCGAAAAGAATACCATGATCAACATCCTTGCGAGTAATCCAAGTCGTGTAACTTCTGGGTGTAGAAGCCAGGATTGTGAAGGTTCTGGAGTCGAGGAGACGAAATTCGCATATTGCTGGGGGTACATCAAGACGACGTCGGGGGCTGCCAAGCCATCCTGTCCGTCGCGTTTTCCGACGATATTCTGTAGGCCGTGAGTAGACTGTCATGGGGAGACCAGGTTGAAAAACTACCTGGACCCAAGACCTCGCGACATCCAGTGAAATTTGTAGGGAGCACCACTAATATTATAAGGCTTCGGTCCCAAGTTGGTTTCGCCGCCGAAAGTGCTGTGGCGTCGTTAATGGATGAGAAGGGATTTTTTGCTCAAGGTTTGGAAAGAAAATCAGCCGCGCGGGTCGATGAAGATCAAAGGTGTAGGGGAGCACTCCACGACGTCGGGGGACATTGGGGGAGGGAGTGGGACGCGAATTCCACCGCTGAGGTTCAAATGACCGACCAGTTGTGGCATGTGGAATTTTGTTTGGAAATTAGCCCGTTGCGCGGAGTTGGCTCAACGCCGCCCTGTCAGTGTCCACAACCCAACAACCACTTGCTCGCCAGGGGACTCATATAGCTCCCATTTCTTCTTGCTCCAGCGACAGCACGTCGGCAAGGCAGTGATTGCACGATTTTTTGCGGCCGGAACCAACACCACCAATCTATTCCATGGAACGCTCACCGTCTCAAGGGACGCCAGCCAAGCGTCGTGCACTGTGCCAGTCCTCCGCACGGTAAAAATTCGACAGTGCCAATAAACCGAAGACGGTCCCAAGGGGATACTTGACAAGATAACCCAACGGTGAAAAATTCGGTGCTCTTGATCGCAGCAAGTCATCCACACGTCTTGTTCATTCGGCACTCACTGGTGCCACGCTCGCATCCGTTGGGGCATCCAAGTGTTTTCATTTACCACCCGTGCTGATCTTGAAGGACACGGTGGAAAGGACACGCAAATGCAAGGGTTCAGTCGTGTCAGACTCTTGGGTGAGTGTCTTGATTCACTCCAATCAGGCGACGAGGGGACGTCTTGTTGGCGGGTCGTTGGACCCGTCGCCGCGAGCGGCACATCCTACTGGGGTGTCGGATCTCGCCAGCTGCTTGAGCCGTCCAAGGGGTTCTGTGGTTTTGCGGGTCATACCATCACACAAACGTCTTGCTGATTTTTTTGAAGACTTGGACGGGCACACGTTGAGTTACACAGTTGAGCTATCGTGGTCTTGAACTGCCCCTAAAAACGTGATGTGACATGTCCCCTATCTACGTGACAATGTCACGCTTACATTCCCACCTGCGTGAGTTTCCACTGCTTGGGTCGTGTTGTTCCTCAGGTTGATTAGTCTATCGATGCAGGTTTTAAATGCTCACCGTTTCTGGCGATAGAATGCTCCGTGATTGATGCATTTTGCGAGCACTTCTCACCAGCGCACGCGCACAGTTAGAGCGACGTTCTGGCGTTTCAATTTGGAGCGATCTGCTAAGCTCATGGTCTGCCGATGACTTGGAACTCGTGTCAACTTAGGATGCTTGAAGCAACTCGCACCTTGATTTGTTCACACTTGTCAGAAGATTGCCAACAGGCAGCCTTGGTATGATGCGGCACGAATGGAGCAGTGGCCGTCGCAGGCCGAGTTCCGCCAGCTTGCTCGCATTTGGTATGATGTGCCGTCACATTATGACACGACACGAGTCTGAGTTCAACTTTCAACTGCAAATGGGCCTGTTTTTTTTTCTTCACTTCCCCCTTGCTGGCTCGACTCTGTCTTGGACCTGAACACGCCAATTGACTTCTCACTGTTCTAATGTCGGACAACGGGAGGTTACCAAGTTATCGTTCAAGTCACCTTCTCCGGTTCCATCCTTACCCGAGGATGAAGCCATCAACTCGTGAGAGGATTACGGTGAGGCGCTTCCACTCCACTCTTCGATGCTGGGAAAGTAATTATCATGAACGTTCATTTCACAGGCCACCGCTCGAGGGCACGAGTCGTATGGATGCCATCAGGTGGACTCCTGGCATTCGGTGAGCTTCGAGTTTAGATCGTCAGTAGTCTCTGAACAGACGACGAGCTCAGGAAAGCGACGTCTCGTTTGCACTGGATCAAGTCGTCCACATGTCTGATGATGCTCATGTGCAGATATCCCACCGACGTTTGAGTGTATCGACCCTTGTCGTTGTGAGAGATCGCATGTTATTTTCATGCTCTCGTTCTAATGTTGTCACTTGCAACAGGACCTTGCGCTCTTGTTTGCAAAATGTCATCTTTATGAGGCGACTAGTCGCGACTGTATGGTCGCATGCAAAGCTAGTCCGAATAGCCATAAAACGTGAACGTCTCTGTATGGAGTCGATTCTAGTGTAATCCATTACAGTATAGTTCAAGGTCTTGTTATGCCTGCTTCATGCATACGCTGGTGCACTCGCGTCAGGGAACTGGAGTGTCTGCAGCGTTCTCGAGGCGTTCGTGTGGGTGTCCCTCTCGCTATCTCTGGGCAAGGCCACCCTGAAAGTCATTTCGGAACACCCTAGCGAGTTTCTGCTAACACCCTTGAGTCGAGGTCACGCAGGAACATCTCGATCTCTGAGCACCGAAAGCGCTGTACGTACACCGCAGAGGCAGACATCGAGGTGCATCTTCAAATTCCGGATGAGATCGAACTTGATCTGCTCTAAAAGCGATGAAAAGGAAATCCGTGTCGGGCTGATCATCGCCCCATTCGCTAGCCCCGTAACTCTCGTCCCAGGTGTCTTCGAGTGAGAAACGTGGGGATCGCCGCGAACCCCAGGGCACGGGAACGGACGATGGATGGCAAGCACCCTTTGCAAGAATGTCGCGAAACGAAAACCATCAGATCCATCGGCACTAGGCCGTGCGCGGGACCAACAGCGCGACCCGCGCAACCCGTTCCACATTACTTGTTTTCCATGCACGAATCCAACACGAATCCGACATCGGAACGTCGGTGGGTACATATACGTCAATAATCACAGGTATCCGTCGCTCTCTTCACGCCCGTTGGTCATGGTATATCTCTGACACCAGTAGGCCCAACCGTGTCACTCCTTCCTCCAATAGTTCCGCCTTTCTGATTCAACTGACATCAAGGATAACATTGCCTTCACCTCGATCTCTCCTGACAGGGCCGATATGAGTGCATTGGTAGACTGAACGATGTTATGTAACTCCGGTTCTCATTCTTGTTTGGGATCTGGTGCTTCGCCAGTGGATTGGTGTCGAGAAAGAGAGGTAGGATGGGCAGCATCACGGTGCTGTTGTGCTGCTAATATACTTGTGCTATTTGGCTTCGATATACTTCAGGCACCACGGTAATCAAAATCTGGTAACAGCAACTCCGCAACTTCTGTCCACCGTCGTTGGCACTCTTCGGATGATTCGACATTGCCTCCTGGCAATCGGAATGTCCAAAACTGGGGAGATATACGATAGACAGATGGTAGATGCTTGCGGAAAAACTCAGCAACCAAGGGCGGCTCGTTAATTAAGGAATACGGAAATTGGACAGTCGAGATAGTCGCGCCACGAATGTCAGGGCTGGCGTCCATTGGTACAACCCTCGCATCAATAGGCAGGCACATCTCGCGGAGCCTTGGGCATGCCTCGACGAGAACCAGTATCCCTCGCAGGGTGGTATACTTGGCTGACTGCCAAGGCCACCCTCCAGATTTGCAGTTCAGCCGGAATGCCTGAAGGGATGGCCAGTTGCAAACCAAGGCTGCCAGTTCCTCGTCGTCGATGGAGATCTGGTTGGGCAATGATATAGAGAGGTCGAGAAGGCTGCGGAGCGCTGTAAGGGGAGAGAGTGTCTCGAAGGTGAGGCAATAGATCTCAGGGGTATTCTCCAACTCCGAGCGCTCCAAGAGGTCCCACTCCAGTTCATGGAGCATGAAATCAACTGATTCGAGGGAACTGGCACGCTGAGGTGTGGCCAACGCGTCAAAGCAGATATGCACAGACTCAGCTATATCCTCCAAACGGGGGACAAGCCGAACACTACGAAAAGACTGTTGGCAGGGCCGTAGGAGGCTAGCGAGAAAGTTGGCATTCCAAAATTCCAATTTTATGGTTTCAACGTTGGGAAAAGGTATGTCACCACACGAGATGCCAATTTTCTCTGGCTCTGACGAGATGTGATCGAGCATGATGCTAAGGGTCTTGAAGTTTGGAGATAAGATGATATGTTTCAGAGCAATGTGGTCAAGGGGTGCAAGAACCTCGAGACTTTGGAGGTTCCCGAGGCGGCGAATGCAGCTAGAAACCGCAGCCATGACACATGGCGTTCGTTCCTCGTAGTCGTCGCCGGTGGATATGAATCTCCATTTGAGAACCTCGAGACTTGGACAGAGAAGGGTGAGACGCCCAACAAGCGGGTCTGGCTTATCCCTATTCCCGTGCAGAGTGATGTTCAAGGAAACCAGTCCTGGAGCGAGAAGTCCCTCGACGATAGAGAGGTGAGGAACAGAAGATACATTCCAGATGAGTACCCTCAAGCTTGGCAATATGCGAGGTGGTTGAGATCTGGCAGGGTCTGAGAAGATCGGTGGGACTTGGACTTGGAGGATGCGGCGCAACACAGACAGAGAGGAATACGAATCGCCACTGCAACCGTTTGTCCAAATGGAGAGTTCCCTGACGCGGACAGCGTATCTACGAATGGTTTCCCATTCGGCGGGGGAGGGCGGAATCTGGGATAATCAGGGACGGCATTTAAAGAAGATATGTGAGACGTTTACCACTTTCTCGCGACCATCGCCCCCATCTACTATCCTGAAAAGCCGTAAAAGTGGTGCTGTGGATACCAATGAATGCCAAAGGCGATCCAAGGAAGGCTCTGAGATCGCGCGGCATGTCTGAGCAAGAGAAAATAATGCTTTGCGCGATGTTATGCATTGTTCACGGACGCTGATGATGACTGTTTGTCCGTCAAGCCTCGCCATGCATGGATAAGATATGTCAAGCTCGTCCAGGACAGAGGAAAGTAACTCTGGTAGCAGCATGGGATTGCGTAGTCTTTGCATGGTGGGTATCAAGTAGGGGGTCCTGAGGCACATCCGACATCCGACATCTGCATCTTTGAAGGAATAATGTGACCGTGACAACGACCATGGCCAGTTTCATACCTTAGTGCCACACACGTCTCTGCGGGGTGTACAAGTAACTTGAGAATAACTGATATTTCTTCGTCCTTAACAGGTCGCTGATTGGTGATTAGTGCGTAATCACGATCACCTCCGAACTACTCACCCTGATCATTGGAACAACCAAAAGTTCTGAACCTCTGAACCTCTGACATTCTCCGTTCCCCAATGACAACGGAGGGGACCCAAGTGACGCCTTTTACTTTTATTCCATTTCGCCCCCCACGGCTTTTAGGTACTGAATAGAATATGTGCGTTCCATCCACTTTACGAACTTCTCGCAGCATGATTTTCTGGCGGGCTCGTCTGCGGTGGATGATGGCAGGGGCCTTCAACTTCGCACGGTAAGGGTACAACTCCTCCCGCCTCTCTTCAATGACCCGTCCGCAAAACTTACGTATGGATCACCGTCGACTACAAGGTTTCAATACGGTGCACCCCTCGCTTCTTTTCATTCTCGTATTCAGGACACTTCGAAGAGCGTCCGTGTAAAGGCGACTGGAGACAATGAAATCATTACGGGGATCAATACCCACGGCCACTTCGAAGGTGGGTTCTATGCGTCACAAGTGCCCCGGGCACGCACCGATCACCGTTGTCAATGGCCTAGGTGTTGCTAGCACACTCGTGGAGACTATTTTTCCATCTGCGATTCCATTGCACGCAACCCGTTCTTTCTTTTTGTGATTTTTTCCCCGAGACCACTCGTCATGTTCGTGAACCACCAGACAGTGGATGCAACCTACCACCCCACAATTCTTGACGCACAGAGCTCTCTTGAGCACACCGCCATTAGCGCTTGTATGACTTTCAACGACACATTCGGCGTGAAATCTCGTCTGACAATGTGGTGAACAACTCTACCTGCCATCGTACGCCATATATTTGCCTTTTCAACGGTGACAAGTAGTGAACCCAGCTAACAATAGTGTCGCCTACAATTCATTGTCCGTCCGTCCGTTCGTTATCGGAGGGGCCCGACAAGCGGGCCAAGACTTTTGCGGAGAGCCATGGCCGTGAACCGAGCGCGCGTGAAGAAACTGACGGAAGCCCGTTTGGTGACACGTGCAATGCTCAAATGGTTGTCTACGTGGATCACGATCTCTTGCACGATTTGCTCCACCTTCCTCTCTGTTAATGGCTTGCCAATGCTTCAGAGCTCCACATAGTGACATTAATTTCCCGTCGACATCACTGAATCATGCATCTCCGTGCCAAGTCGAGCCCTGGAACAGGGCACGACGGTATCTTTGATTTCATCCAGTTCATTATCTGTCTGCGGCAGCGCTGCGCCCCGTACCACATGCTCATCTTGTAAGTGATCCGATACAGATACAATGTCCACATTGTCCTATCAAGGTGCTCACAGAAATAGATAGGGGTATGTAAGCGCAAGCCACAAGTTCATTTCTAGACACGTGCTGGCGCAATCAGCACATCATCCGTGGGGTACGGAGCTATATTTCAAGGTTTCCACGCACCGCCAGGAGCATGTGGATGGCTTTAGATAAGTCGCTCATTTCCTGTTTCTCTATGCGGTGCCAACGTACATAGCATCCCAGGATATATGTGGCTCTCTCAGTGCCCACATTCGTCCCATCGGGCATCGAACACGATCGGCATTGCGTTCGCGAAGGAAAACATGGACATATGACCATCTCAAGGCCAACCACGATTAGTGCATGACGAGAAGCGATGCTCTCTGCCGTGACCTGTGTAGGACATGTTGTAGCCCCTTCCGCATGCGGCCCCACGAACGCGATCGTGCTAGATATCATCTTTTTCTTAATTCTTAGCGTCCCTCGCCGTGAGAATCTGCTAGGCTTGTCTCACAGCCTCGATCGTTACTGATGAGTCGGCCACGGACATCGTGCCGCAGATGGAGCCCGTGATTCATTTCATCTCCTTCGGCGCCAGTGTCGCTACGCTCTGAGGACGCGCTGGACGCAAGCCGTTATCGCAGCCACCATCGGAAGAAAGGGGGAGATGAACCGATCATCTCTAGAGATAAAGCTCGCGGAACGGACAACGAGGTGCGTCGTGAGGCATTTGTTCGCTTCCCCCGGCGCGAACACGGCGATACGCCGCGCCGCGTCACGGACGAGTGTTCTGATCGCGTCGCTCCACTCTCTGTCGAACGAGTGGCAAACGTGTGGAGCTTGAAGCCTCTCGTCGATGGACCTGGCCGACTCGCCTCCGCTGATACCTTGGGAGACGAGGTACCGATCTCGTCGCAGTGCGACACGATGCGTGATTCATGCGCGGGGAACTCGCTCTAGATCGCTGGCGGGCGTACGCGTTTTACTGGAAACGAAAGCGCCGAACCGATCGCACGAACGGGCATCCCGGGGACCGTGGATCGGTCGGCGACTCAAAGGACAATCATATGGGCTAGTCCGCTGAGCGCGTGGTCCTTGCGGCGTTTTCGTCGTGCGATCCGATCATCGTCAGAGATGTAGTCATGATGGGATGACCACTAGCGCTAGATCCCCGTGCTGTACGCGCATCGCTCCACGACTGAACGCATAGATTATAATGTCAGCGTGCACTAGGGGTACTCAATAATTGCAACGACGAATGCTACATGAAGCAGAAAGAGAAAGGAAAAAAAAAGCTGCGGTATTACTGATAGAATAACGTAACCGACGAGGAGTACAGCGCCAACGATCTGCACGACCTCTGACCCATGTACGCCGCACACATATTAATGCATACACATGTTACACCGGGGCGGGATTCACGACGCGAGACTCATCCACATGCCCGCCTCGGGAATCCTGCTACGAGCTTGGAGGATCTTGAACGCGCGTTGTCGCCCTCGAGCTTCGTCCCCGACCAGCCCTTTGCTAGGTTCCTCATCGCTCTCCTCGTCCTCGGCCTGTTCGCCAAAGTCGAGGGTCCCGGGATCGATCGCCTTGGACCGATCTCGCGCCGCATACGACGCCCTCCGCAATGTGGTCGACGACTGTCGTCGACCCTCTGGAAAGGCAGGGACGATCGTCCCCGCGCGATCTGAGAGCGATGTCTTGGGCTGATATGACGCCAGCGACAGCGGCTCTCTCCGACGAGACAACGGGCTGATGTCGATGGGCAACGACGCAGCAAATCCGGCATTTCCAAGCGACCACCGCACGTCTGAAATTTCGATGAGCCCAGGACGGTGACGTCAAGCGGCGTCCGCTTACCTCTGGAAGCACCAAAGTCACTGTCGTCGCCGTCGTCTATCACTCTTGAGCCGTCCTCGGTCTCCTCTGGTATCAGCGCTCCCGGGACGCCATTTCGCCGTCTGCTCACGAACAGTTGCCATGCCTTGCTATTTCGCTTCCACGCGTTCCTATGACTCGGGGTATTTGCCGCGACCAACTTGAGTATTTCTTCTTCTTGTGGATCGGGTTGTTCAGGGTATTCAGATTGAGCTTCCCGTAATGGCGGAACATGCGGTGTCGCAGACGTCACGCCGCCACTACGTGACGTGCTCGACGCACGTTCCTCGGTGCCTTTGGGTTGAAGGGTAGAATAAGGTGGAAGTGACGTCGGCCGAAGAGAAGACAGCGACGCCGGTAAAGCGCCATGATTCGCAATGCGATGACGTCCTCGGTGTCGTGTGTGAGCGTTCTCGATAAACGGCAGGGTAGGAGCGGCATCCGAGGACTCTGGTTCGCTACTGGCATCCTCGAAGTCGAATATCAGCTCTGCAAAACGCCGTCAGAACACGACAAAGGACTAGGCGTGCGTCCCTAACCTTCGTTTGCGTGGGATTCGCCGTTGACCGAGCGCGTCTCCTCGTCCGCGGCGGCGGCCGCCCCTGCGATGTCAAACTTAACCTTCCTTTTTCGTGACGTACCATTGCTGGGCGGTATTCCATCCTGGTCAGAACCCTGAGTCTGTTGTACCTGTACATCTTCGGCCTCCTTGACTGGCGAAGCTACTTTCGCGGCGCTTGAATCTCCGGTTTCTTTAATCGGCTCACTAGCTTTGGCAGCGGAATCGCTTCGGGCGTTCGGTTGGGAAGGGGTGGCTTGCTGTTGACGTGCACGGGCAACGTCCGCTTCCAAGATCCTGAAGTACCTAAAACTGACAGCTGTGTCTCTGGATTCGTCCATGCTCCGTTTGAAAGGTTGCACGATGCTGTCACCATTCGTCGGGCGCGGCGATACGGCCGGGGAAGAATGAAGTGATGACGATATCGAGCTCTCCGCGGAGCCAAGCGAAGAAGGATGAGACGAGTACGGAGGTGGAGATCGGGGACTGCCGCCCGGCGATCGTTGGCGTGCCTCGGCTGGTTCCTGAGCCGGGTGGTGAAACTCGGAGGTCGCCAGAGACGCAGAAAGAGAGGAAACCCTGCAACGTGAGGATGACGGAGACATGACTCGTGTGGATGGAGTCGGTACGAAACTCCGAACGGAGACAACAGGCGTCCCTGACGCTCCCGACGTGGACAGCGAAAGGCCCTGCAGGCTGTCGCGTTTCCTCGTCTCGCCAACCTTGGGACCTATCTGCTTCTCCACCTCACCGAGGTTCTCGACGAATTTTCGCCAGAGTTCCTCCACATCGCGTCGTAGCCGGTCGTCCGCCCGTTCTAGTTCTGAAGACCTGTCTCGGACGATCGCCGCTATTTGCTCCTCTGCCAACGATCTGAAGTGTTCGGAAGCCTTGACAGCGACCGACGACAGATGAGCAAAGACGGGATGAGAGGGTACGAAAGGTGCCGGAGGGAAGAGAGGTCTCAAGTTGTACAGGAAAGGTCCGGAAGAGGGAGTGGTCTGTGCGCGAGACTCTTGCTGTCCCTGTGCTGGTTGTGTGGACGTCGCCGTCGTGATCGCACTCTGAGGAAAAGCAATGCCAAAGGTAGTCGAATACGTGGGTGAAGACGCCTGTCGCGTCACGTCGTCGGCGAGCTAGAACGATGACAAGTCAACATCATGGAGCAAAGGGCGCATGTCCCGAGAGAGGGATGCGGCGTCGGCAGACAATGCACGGCCGTACGAGCCAAGGGATTGATGAATCCACAAAGCAATGACTCTGACCAGGGGCGGGAACCGGCGAGAGCACTCACGAGACAGTCCTTGTGGACTTCAATCCACCCACAGGTGCTGAGGAGGGTCTCCTGCTCGACCCAATCAGCAGAGGGGAGTAACGGGCCCTCTTGAAGATCCTCGTCGGACGCCACGAGTTGCTGGACCCGGTACGCCGGCGTGAGACAAAGCAGACAAGTGAGGGTCGTATATCGGACGCATCGCGACGAGTCCGCAAGGGGTGGGCCTATTCTCCTCGTTCTCATTGTGACCTGTGGGTGGACCTGAAGGAAAGAAAAAATGAGATATGGTAGGACAGGAGCGACGCTGTGACCCACGATGGAGATGCCCTTGTCGCCGACGTAGGTCGGAGCATAGTCGGAGCGAGGAGGGGTAGGTATGAGAAAGTCGGGGGGGTTCGGTGGGCTGAGCTGTGGGCGTATGCGGACGTTGAGACACCTGCAGGCGGAGTGGGGCAGGACCTGGGGCATCTCTGCCATGGGCGGCGGCCGCGCTGGTGGAGGGAAAAAAGAAAAAAAGGACGGCGTCGAGTCTTGTTGCAGCAGCGGATTAGATGAATATTGCCGGGGCCGTGCCCCATGCTTGTTTCGAGTGCCAAATATGGCTATATCGCTTCCTCGCTTTCCCACGATCACCCGAAGGCGAAACAATATTAATATTCGCCGTCTACTTCCATGCTCAGTGGCACAGGTACGTCCCGATTGCGCGTCCACTAGCACACCACACACCCCACCTTCCGATGATCTCGTCCTCACTTGTCCTTCTTCGTTTCCCCGTCGCCGTCAGCCCTCACGGTATCCTCGGCCATTACTTGGCCATATTCGTTTACCCGTTTGGGATCGATGCGATATATCCACCGCTGGGCGTCATCACGGACCAATTATTAGTCCGGTGCTGTCCATACCTCGTTCCAATCCTCACCTGGTACAGAAACACCAAAAACACGAGGTCGTCCCGGAAGCAGGCTAGCCGATGGAGCGTTGGCATCTTGATACAAAACCTGCAGTGTGGTCGCGTGAACACCGTACCCCATGTGATCCCATAGAAACTGTCGTGATCCTTACGCAAACAGGTCGTCCACTACGGTCGAAAGCGTTTTATAAATCATCGCCTTCATTGGCATATGAGCCACGCTCTGTCCGCAGCCAATCAGCGACCGCAAATACACATGCGGCAACAACCGACCTTGAGCTTGTAATTGATGATCAGCTGGGGTATTAGTTGTGCCTGGCATATTCGTCGTCAAGGAAGCCCTCTCGATGGGAACACGGTCGCAGTGTACTCACAAACCCGAACATGTACACGAAAGAGGTCAGCGTCGAGATGATGTAGCTGTACCAGCCCCTGTGTGTCTCGTACACAAGCGAGTAGATACTGTATGCCGCGAGCAGCGGAATGGCCACATAGGACACATATCGGAACGCAAGCTTGTCATATCTGTGAGATCCTTGGTCAGCCTCTGAGATCCCGGCTACATTTCAGGCCCACTCACTCCTGTGTCCTTTTCTCATCCTCGTTCAGAACGTGCTTATCTGGCCATCATGTTATATGTGGCATGCGAAGCCATCAAAAACGTGTTCGACGTCATACCTTTAATACTCAGCGTATAGGGGAATATCGATCCTGCAGGCGATGCCACGATGCGGATGTCAACCGCTTTTGTAATCTAACCTATGATGGTTAATGCAAGCGCAATAATCGCTCGTGCAATATGACTCGCCTTCCAAGCCTCGATAACAACACCCATCCCAGACCCGAGAAGAATCATCCAGCTCGTGTCTGTATTATTGTCGATCAGATACAGCAGAATGACGGTCTGCACAAACACGTTCGTTACGATCTGGAAATATAATATTAGATGTACAATGTGCGGCACTGTAAGCGAAGAATGCACCGTTCTGTGGGTTCAATTGAGACAATTAAGAGGAGTGTTCACAATACAATGTCGGACCGCCACGCTCACCTGACAGATACCCCCACGAGTTCCTTCTGCTGGCGCCAGTGCGCCACATCAGACTTGAATGCAAGCATCTCGAATCTGCACAAGTCAGCATGATTAGTCGATACCATTTTCGGCAACACTCACACCACGTGCAGGACACTAACGGCCGCGGTTAAAGCGAGGAACCATGGATTGGTCTCGAGCAACATCCTCTTTACTTCATCTAGCTCAGCGCCGGCGCCACCGCCCTGCTGTTTGGCGGCTTCGTCGAAGCCGTGTGTCAGCGACGCGAAGAGTTGAAATTTAAAATACGACATGGGCTGGAACGTTATTTCCAATGGGACGATAGGGGTCGTCGTGTTAATCTCCGTGAGATGCGACCGCAACATCCAGAAATCGTTCGGAAATACTATTGGTTTATAGAAACCTTTCGTTCCAGTTGCATCCCTTGCACCAGGAATCAGGTGGACGTCTTTTACGGCGTAAGTTTCACAGGGCCTTGAGTTAAGGACACTTACGCTCGGACGTCACCGGAGGTAGCTTTTCAAACGGGATAGCGGTCCCGTCGGAGACGAGAGCCAAGGTTAAGTTCTGTGCTGGATATTAACCCCTGGTGGCGCAGTGAACGTTGGAATAGCGTACCCTGTACCAATGTGAAACAATTGGCACTTCTTCCTCAACGACCTTAAAAAGTCAAATTGAGGTGGAACGGATTACAGTCCAAATGGATAATTGCCTCTTCTTCCTCTTCTTCTGTAACACCGGAGTTACTCAAGAGGTTTTTCACCTTGCGTATCTTGGCCTTGGGAAGATATCTAGTCAAAACTAAGGCGCAAACGACGTGAGATGACGATGATAGCAAGACTGGCAGAAATCGACCAACGTTTACGAACGTGGTGTACGGAGCTCGGGTCAAACTCCGGATTCGACGGGTCAGGACTTGCCCCGTCCTTGGTAAGGAAGACGTCTGCCCAGAGGGACGCATTCCGTTGAACGGCCTGGTTCGAGTGAGGCGGTGTACACGCACGACGATAATGACTGTACCTCGGGCAAGGAAATCTCAAAGGTTTCGGTCCGGTGGTCGTCCCAATCTCCGAAGGTGATGTTTGACCATACGAATGAGGGTAGTTCCTTGTCCTGGTCTTCTCTCCATCCCGAGGTCCACTGGCGTGAAAACACGTCGCCGTTGGGCGACGTCGAAAAGTACACGTACATGGAAAGCGGCTGCCAAAGTTCCCAAGCGAGGTAGGCCTGCTGCGGCGGGAGGAGAAATGGGTTCGCTTGGCCGGCTGAATGGGGCGTTTCGCCTTCGGAAGAGACGGCCGGGGCAGCGGTCTGGGGTTTGGATGGTGCGAAAAGCTTCATCGCTGCAAAAACTCAATATTTCGAGCCGAGCCCACGTTCGGATGCACTCGCCGAGTTGCGAAAAGGCCCATATGAGAAACACTTGCTGTACCGGCGAGGGCAGCGTTGAGGATCGGAAGAGCTGGACAAAGCGTACGTGACGAAGTCATACCTGGACTGCCCCCAAGGCTTTGCGGAACGGGCTGTTCTCCTCTTGCGCTGCGGCTCGTCTTGCTGCTGGTTCGGCCATCGTCTGTACCCGGTCCGTCGTCGAGGACGGTGGTGGTGGTAGTGAAGTAAGTAGGTTAGTGCCCGACCAGCACGAGCCGACTCCGCGACTCCCACGCCCGATGAGCTCGACGGTCGGCGAGCCGTATCAGCTGTATCTCAGCAGCACTCTGCCACAAAAATCCAGCGGCGTCGAGGCCGTCTGGACCACCTACAACCCCGACGTGCCCGGTTATGCCACCGTGACCGCACAGTCGGATGGCATCCACATCTTGGACGTCAGTGAAAAAGTCGTTTCAGCGACCGAGGCTGACCCGCGCGCAGCTTCAGAACCTCCACGCCATCGCGTCGTACACCGTTGACAAGCAGGTCAAGTTTGCAATTCCTGCGTTCACCCTGGGTGTCACCGAGGACGGGAACAAGTTCATCATCAGCTACGCCGTCTTGCAACGTTATCCGGGCTGCTCCAAGGACCAAGAAGGACGCAGCATCCGGGTCATACGACACAACATTTCCGGTTCGACCGTCACACTGAGCGAGAAGAGCATAGTACAGGCATGCCCTCCCTCTTCTGACCGACCGACCGACCGACCTCCCTCAGCTGACGAACAGCCCTAGATCGATATTCCGCTCGCACAGATATGCGGTACAGGCCACCCCACTGTACCCCTCATGTTCGTCTCGAAAAACGGAAGCCTCTCCGTCGCGAGCGCACGGGTAGAATTTAAAAATCAGCTAGACTGGCCCGGCGAACGCGAACACGTGGAAACGTTCCTCTTTCCTCGGAAATCGTGCGGTTTCGTGCAGGACGACACGCGTTCTTGGGAAAGGGTTGCCGTCACTTGCTGTCGGGCTGGTCTGACTTTACACGTACGCGTCGTTCTATTGGGAGAAGAAATTACTTCGGCTGGGACTTGCGAGCTACCCATTCCAGGCGTGGCCCGCGATACCATATCTGGATTGAGTTGCAGTCCGTTGGGCGTTCTCAGTTTCATCAGTGCGTATCTTTCGCTCCTAGGTACCGCGTTTAGGCTTATCACTTTACAGACTCGCGGGGAAGATGGACGACATCTCGACTCGTGTCCATGAATTCATCTTTGGTTTCAACCCTGGTTTCCAAGGACCTTCTCCTTCGCCGGTTCATGGCGTTCAAAAGTAAGCAAGGAAGGAACAACGCACTCTCTGTCGTATCCTTGGGTACTTCCGTTGTCCTGCTCGCCGGATTGGTGGAAGGGACACAAGAGATATCTCTTCAAGCTTGGGATCTGTCCTATGGAGTTCTTCTAGCGGCACAGTCGATGGCAGCACCCTCTGAAATTTCTCTTGCTCATCTCAGCGTCACCGTCGCCGACGAGGGACAAGTCCTTTTAACCGTATCACCCTCGGAGCTAGGAAGACACAAACCTTCTTCGATATACATCGTCCCGGTAAATGCGCAACTCAAAACGAGCACCGCCGCCGCGCTCGGAAAATGGGCACTTACTGCTGAGTGGCTCGATAATAAGTCTGACGGCCACGAACGACAGGGTTACGACGAATTGGCCGGGATGATTTCCGCAATTCAAGGGTCCTTGGGGAAGAAAAACGCACAAGAGGCGGAGCAGACCTTCTTGCACTGGGTCCACTGGCATAGCGTAAGGACGCTATGTCGTTCGTGTCACCTGGTCGCTGACGATATCGACAGTCGAAAGAGACCGTTCTTGGTCATGAATTTGTCAAGAAAGTCTTCAACATTATTCTGGATCCCGAGTCGCCATACCCGTATACTCCCCGTATCACACGCTGTCTGCTCGAAAACGCCGTCGTCAGCACCATCATGCTCAATGGCCGCCTGATCACGCTGTTGCGCCAACGAGGCGACTGGGTAAGGACCTCCTGCGGTGTGATTCCTTCAGCCTCACCAAGGTTGTTCAGGAAAATTTGTTGTTTGCTCTGAGAAAGGTTGGAGACATCTCCGAGGACGAGTTGATAGCTACCGCCAAGTTCTTGATCGACAGACAACGCAAGAACGATGAGGCGATGGACGTCGACCCATCAGAGGGGTATGCACCTCCTCTGTGGTCCTATCTCTTTTCCTGTGTGTCGTATCCGTTCTCAGCGGCGCCGATGCGTCTCGCCATCAGGAAACACCTACCCGACGCTCAAGACTTGGTCATGGTCCTGGAGGTGCTGGAGCACTGGATCCAGGGCGGAACCGAGAACGAGGTGGAGGACCTACTCAAGACGACGGCTACGAACACCGACACGTTCTCGGGCCAGGCCGATTCACCCCTGTATTCAAAGGTGTCCAGCCCTCAGTCTTTTTTTGGCATCCAGACACTGACGCTCCTCAGGTCATCAAGTTCCTCCACGCCTTGCTCGACGCGTCGTTCGTCGCTCTTCTCCAGTACCCGCCATCGCACGAACTGCTTCGTCGAGTTCTCTCTTACATCGAGCCCGAGCTCTCATTGTCAGATAGCCTGGAGCGACTGCGTGGGATGTTGGAGCCATTTGCGAGAGCACATCTGCTGACGGAGAGGGCGGGCGCAGATCAGGCGAAAGAGTATCCGGCGGAATTGAGAAAACGGAAGAAGCACCTGAATCAGCAGGCTAGTCTTGGCGTCGGATTGTATAGACTAGAGGAGCTCGTAATCTAGTTTCTTGGAGTTCACTGTGTCAGTCGTCGTATTGCTAGCTCATCGGTGTCGCCACGGCGCTCAAGCTCCGTCATCATCACGAGGCCCGAAAGTTGTCCACTGAGGGCGACCTGCATGTTAGCACGTCGAAGTCGGCGGTGGTTGCGCCCTGAAATAGTGATGTATGTAGTCCACGTAGTAGCGGATTTCAATGTCCATGCCAGTGTCGAGACCAGCCAGATGTTCCGTGGAAATCACCCGCCATTACACATGTACAACGTCAAGGGAACCGACGATCTACGAATGCTAATTAAGTAAATGATGAAATCATGGAGTGAGGAAATAGTGAGCGATAAGTGGACCGAGAGCACGCCAGGGGTTCCTAACCATCCGAATCAAATGATCACCACCACTTTCCTCGGATATCCTTCAGATCCGTCTTGCGCCGAGTCATCCCGGGGACTACGATTGTGTTCTCAGCAGCGGCGCGTTTGTATCGCTTGCTGTCTGACTCCAGCTCAGCAGGAGGGCGTCGAATGGACACTCGAGGCGAGCAATAAACAGGAGTGCTTGAGCAAAGGGGTCCATCCCAGTCGATGGCTCTACCGGCGATGGAGAAGCAGACGCGGAAACAACGTCAGTGTCGCCGCCAGAGCTTGAATCTGATTCGCCCTTCATCTCGCTCGAACCTGCTTCGGACGTAGCGTCCAGTTCGTCGTCCGATAGGAATCCGAGATGATCATCGCACAGATCACGGAGCCACGGATGTACGAAGACACGTTTCCGGGGCTTCTTGAGTGGGATGGCGTCCAGAGTCCTAAATTCCACCTTATAAAGTGGCCTGACCGTCGCGCGATAAATGTTTCCCCACGAGCTATCAAGTTCTTGAACGCCGATCTTTGTAACAGAGAACACGATGCACGGAAACTGTAGAGACGATTGAAGGTAGCTCGAGAATTCCGATCAGTGAGCATGCGATGTCCTCTTCTACAGTCGCGTTCCGCGCCGAGGCTTCTCCCTAACTCCTAGCTCCTCGGGCCTGAAGACAGTGATGGTCTTTGCATCAATTCCCATTGCTCCGGCGAGTTCTTCCCTGATTGCAGGGGACTCTTTGTGGCTGGCGTGTTTGTCGTTCAGATACGGCTTCCAATCGCGTGTATAGAATGGGACGACCTTGGACGCAAGAAGCTCCTGTAAGGTCCAAACGCGGGTTATTCATCGGCTCTTGAGAACGTCGCCAACTTGGACGAGCGACAAAACGTCTGCAAGATAGACAAAGGTCTCCGTTGCTTCGATGTACCACGTGTACATGGAGGTGAGAGATTGGCTCAAAACAGCGCTCGTGCCCTTGTCGATGCAACACGTGTCTGATCAGACCCATCTCCAACATCCTCCTGAGCAATCGCAGAGTTGACGGAGCTTCTCGTCCAGCCGGGATTCATCCAAGTTCCAGATCGACCCGATCAAATCAACGTCCTGGGATGTTGGTTCTTTGCCTTCCCACGTGGGGGAGAACATGGTCCACTTGAAGTAATTTGCGACGCACTGCCGGATGTGTGCTCGGTCGATCTTAGTCGCTGCGGTCCCAGATATGAGCTTCTTGAATGGTATTTCTCACTTGAACGTGTGAATCCGCTCTTGTGCATCACACAGTTGGCCCGTGGTGACGTCAATGAGAACGAGGAGACAGAAAGCGAAGAACTCGTGAATTGCGGTATCGATAGCGGTGACTCGGAATATCTGGTGCGGAGACCCGTAGTCCGCTCAATGTCCTACAGGAGTTGCCTAAGACGGTATCAGAGGCACGAACCCAAGGCAAATTTCTTCGTCTGGTGAATTTTCTATAGGAAAGCGTCCGGAGGAGCACATCGACGGCCTCACCGTAATCCTCTACACCGCAGAGCGCCACGTACCTTTGCTCGTACTTATCTCCTCCGAGAAGGAATTGAGTATCCCGAGGAGCGCCTCTGCCACCTTTCCGAAGTTGCTCGAGGGATACAGATCTTCTCAATGATATCGTTGCACCGTGATCCACAACCCATCGAATTTCCATCCGAACATCTTATCCGAGTCAGCTCATGTAGCGAGTCACACAGAAACGACAACTTACGAGCGATTCGTCTTCAGGTCACTGCCAGTACGGGATGCTCTGTCCTCGTTCGAGTGACTGCACTGCACGCACGCAGTCTCCTTGCATCAGATGCAACAATACACCGTCCCATAACCCCAGAAGTCCCAGCATAACGTTTCTTGGCCACGAATTCAATGGTAGATTGTGAGACATGGGCAATCAGTGAAGTGGAAGACCAGTCATGCAAATTGGTCACCAACCTTGATGAATAACAGCAATTCGCTCTCGTCCGGAGGACAGCTTCAGAACGCGAGGTTGAACCACTGGATCGCTTCCTCGATTTTGCCTTGTCCGATCTGCGTGAGTGCCTGGACAATATATCCAACGGCTGAGGGCCGCGCGCTGATAGACTTAGCATATGGATCAGTGAATGGACACAGATGAAGTATATAATGGGGACGGACCTTCGTGGCATCGTCATACGTCACGCCCCAGTTTTCGGAACGCACTTTCAGCAGTGCACTGTGAGCGAGTACACGGTTGGTATCAGATGAAGAAGCGAGTAGCTGAGGAACTGTGTCGGAACATTCGCGCATCCATTACTTGAAATCAGCAATGCCCGCAGACAACTTCTGTTTTTCTTCGACCACTTCCATTTTCGAGGCATTCAACGCAGACTGCAAACTGTCAGATTCGTTGCGCAGAAGACAAGCAACCTCAGTATCATGATTCGCCTTGGCCACAGAATACTTTGATTTTGTTCGGCCATTTCTCTTTTTAGGGCATCTAGTGCAGACTGCAGATTAGCTTCGCTGCACAAAAGACGAGCAATCTATGCGTCGCGATTGGCCTTGGACGTCTCTGCTTTTCGTCCCGCGGTCTCCAGAGCGGATTGGAGAGTCAGCATTCTTTGGTCACGTGCGATAACCTCGGCATGCATGATAGGAGACTTTTAGATTTATTGCATGCTTCCTGAGATAACAGTATTAAGTCGTACTTTTCTGAAAAACAACTCACTTTCTAACAGGTTACAACAAAGGACGGGGTGTAGAGAGCGAAAGCGGAGCCGTCTCTTACGACGCGGTGGTGAGATGGCGGTGGACGGATGGATTCAACGATCACTCACTGCCTAGATGGAATGCGTGCGACGTAGCAGTGAGACGACAGTGAACCGACGGACTCAACAATCACTCACAAGTCAGATGGAACGCGCCACACGAGACGGCAATGAATGGATGGATTTGACGATCACTTACTTCCTAGAACACACAACACGGCAATGAGATGGCGGTGAACCGACGGATTCGACGATCACTCACTCACCAGATGGAATAGACCACGCACGACACGGCTAACGAGAGAAATGGTGGTGTTATCGATGAGTGCTGGTGCGTCCAGATAAGTAATGCGCCCGATGAAATCTCGAGAACTGGATCAAGAGCCTGAGAACTGCCCTAGGGCTAGGGCTAGATTTGAATGACATGTGCAGCACGCGGGCTGGATCATCGAGATATCACAACCTACTTGCACACCACTATAAGCATTTTCTTCCTGCATCCTCCTCGACGAGTTACAATAACTCCCAAATATTTTTACGATGGATTCACCAGAGGTACTTGAGCACCGTTACCTCCGCGCTGATGCTACTAACTCGTACTAGTAGCGGCGTCGGTGATGTGGTTGGATAAACTCGAAGCCCAGGATGGCGTGGCATTGTCGTAGACCGGGCTGATGGACACGCCATCCATGTGGCAAGGTGGCCTGCATGGTGGTGGAATGAGGAAAGGTGACAAGCGGGACGACTGCAGCAATGGTTTTCGAAGACGGGTAGATCAGCGTCCCTAAGGGTCGTCTATCGACGGCTTGCCTCATAGAACGGTCTGGTCACCAGACTACCGGGTGGTGTCGCGCCACAAAACATTGTCCAATAGTCCATGTTCCGCCACCGACGTCGATGCCCACGACTCTCAATACACAAGCGCCAGCACCACTCATGAGCTCCGTCAGGGTACTGATCATCACAGGTAAAGTTCCACCCGTGTACCACCGCTTCACGGTCCAAGGAACTCATCGACGCCAAGTCAGCGACAGTGCGTCGTCGGGCGAGAGTCGAGATCTGTCGGGTCCAGAAATCCAGCACATCCTTCGACGCCACGGCTACCAAGACATTTCCACCACAACTCTGCCCGACGACGAAGCCAAGATCCGCCAGATCGTCCAGGACTGCTGCGCCCGGAGCGTGGTGGACTGGGTCATCACCACCGGGGGCACAGGATTCGGCGTGCGAGACAGGACGCCCGAGGTGCGTACCATCCGCTTTCTACATGCGACTGAGGCGCTCAACTGGCTCCCACTCCAGGCGATCGCGCCGCTGATAGAGCGGCACGCGTCGGGCATCGTTCATCTCCTACTCTCGGCGTCCATCAAGCATACCCCGTTCGCCGCGCTGTCCAGGCCGGTCGCGGGGACCATCAAGGACACCATCGTGGTGACGCTTCCTGGCAGCGTCAAGGCCGTGAGGGAGAATATGGAGACGCTGATGTCTAGCGGTGTCATCGCGCATGCGATCGACCTCATCAAGGGAGGCAGCGGTAAGCAAGTGCACGCTGCGTTGGGGACAAGCCACACGGCTACGAGTTCGCCTGACCAACCCCAACCCCAACGCCACCATCACCATCACCACCACCATCATCACGAGGGACACACAGTCCCTCGGCCGAGGACTCTGCTCTCCCACGATCCATCAGCCCCTGGTAAGTGAACGAGGCTTACTAGGTCAATAGGCCCTGCAGACGTATCCACAGCTCCGGGGCGTCACCGCCAATCACCATTCCCGCAGATCAGTTTCGAAGCAGCGCTCCAGCTCATCCTAACAGAAGTACAACCTTTGGCACCAGTTGACCTGCCGGTCTGTGATCAACCCCGGAGGCACGTATCAAAAAGTTGACGCGCAGTACAGGTCACCCCGACCCTCGCCGGGCACGTGCTTGCCGAAGACGTGTACGCCACACAGAATGTGCCGTCTTCGCAGACGACCAACGTCGATGGCTACGCGCTCCGATGTAAGATGGTCATTCCACTCCAGCTCAAAATGGTTGGGTTGACTCTGGCGCACAGCTTCTGAACCCCCTGGCGTGTACAACGTGCTGACGTGGAAGACACATACGCCAACGGAAATCGTCCCCAAAGGATCTATATTTCGCGTCAACACGGGCGGCCCGCTCCCTGCCGGGACAGACGCCGTCATCATGGTAGAAGACACAGAGCTCGTCTCCACCATCAAGGGCACCAACGGCGAGGACCTCGAAGAGAGTCAAGTGAAAACACTCGTGCGAGTTCCCGCTGGGGAAAACGTGAGACTCCCCGGTTCAGACGTACGCACGGGAGACCTGGTTCTACAAAAGCACGACGTGGTCACGAGCTTGGGAGGCGAGATCGGTACGCTGGCATTCGTTGGACGAAAAGAGGTCAGTGGGGTTGCCTTTTGCGTTGGACTTTGAGACGACGTACACATAGGTTAAAGTTCGGCGCAAGCCTGTCGTTGCCCTGTTCAGTACCGGCAACGAGATCTTGGACCTGCAGTCTCCAAATCCACTTCCAAGCGACGGATGGGGCGGGATATACGACACCAACCGCCCATCGTTGCAGGCGACGCTCGAAAGCATGGGATACACGGTCGTCGACCTCGGGGTAATACCCGACGAGTGAGCCCGATATATTTTCAAACGATGAGACGAACCAAAATTATCCCAGCGTCGACGCACACGTCCAAACCATCATCAAAGGGCTTCGAGAAGCTGACCTACTTCTCACGACAGGTGGCACCTCGATGGGTTCCAGCGACCTCATCAAGCCCGTCGTCGAGCGACGCTTGAACGGCACCATCCACTTTGGTCGGGTATCCATAAAACCCGGGAAACCGACGACGTTTGCGAGTATGTCCGCGCCGGACGAGACAGGCCAACGCAAGTTTCTGTTCGCGCTTCCGGGGAACCCCGCGTCGGCGCTGGTGACGTTTCACGTGTTCGTGGTGCCTGCGCTCAGGAGGTTGGGCGGATGGCCACTGGAGAGATGTCAGCTGCCACGTGTCAAAGTGCAGGTAAATCGTGGCCTCTTTGACGGTGCCATGACGGATTGATCGGAACGACGGATAGATTCAAGACCCGATGCGTTTGGATCCTCGCGTAGAGTTCCATCGCGTCACAGTGAAGGCGACGTCAGATGGTCTCAAGGCCTATAGTACGGGAGGCCAGAGGTCGAGCAAGGTGACGAGTTTGAGCGGGGCCAACGCGCTCGTGGAACTGCCCACCCTTCGGGAAGGGGGTCCGTCGGGCCTGGAGGCCGGAGAGTGGGTAGACGCGGTCATCATTGGCGAACTTCGAATGTAGATTTAGTCAATCCCGGTAGAGATTGATTTGTCTTCGCAGTCAATATATGTATGTATTAGTCTTTTCCTAAGATCGTGCAGACTACTTTTGAACAACAGAGTCGGCACTACGGAGGTTTTGCTGATCATCGGCCGCCTACGAAAAGACTAGCGGATGAATCGAGTAGTCATGTGTGCAGCTGAGCTGATTACCACTTAGATAGCCAAGTTGGGTTCAGTGCGCTTCTAACTACATATACATGGACGAGGGGACACGTCGTCACATTTTCCATGCAAAGGTAGATATCCGCTGTCTGTCCATCGTGCCTCTGATCGACCGCAAATATCGTATCGGGGTCATTTTCGACGCTGCACGATGACAATGTATACCGTTCCCTACCACCAGTTCGGCACCTATCCCAGTTCGGCGCTCCACAAAAAAGACAACGTTTTCGATATTATACATTCCACATACGAGTTTTTACACTATACCTGTATCTGCGAAGTCGAGCGAGCGAAAATGATAGAGTAGTTGTTGAGATCGGTTTTGTGCGGTCGGCCATACTCACCGAGTACCTGCCGAATCGGAGCTTGAATCCGTTGGGCGACGCGAGCGTTCTTCGGGTCACGCGTCGCAGGACGTACGGTCGTCGGCGATGGCGCTCATCACGCGCTGGATATACTCGCCGACTTGTCGTCGAGTGGCGCCATATCTCATCACGTTCCTTGTGTCCTATAGCATTCCTTTGATCATCCACCTCATGTTTTGTATGCTTATCCTCGACCCTCACTCAGCAAGTCATTGTAGAAATGAATGGGTGGTAGCAGGAGAAGGTCGATGTCTCGTGGGCGTGCTCTGAGACGACATCCATGACTCGAGGAGAGTATGCTACTAAATTCGCAGAAACGATGGCGATAAATCTTGACCATCCGTGCCAGATTGATTTTTGGAAGTGACGCGATGATTTAGCTGGATATTTCTGACCATTTAGTCGAATGTAAGCAACAGCGGTGCTAGTCATTTTACAGACCTACCAGCCAGGGTCAGACGCTCTGGTTTGTTGACTGCTAGAAGTTCGAAAAAGCTAGTTGAATAATAAATGTCGTCGGTCCGGCCTAAAGCCCGGAGGTGCCTCTCGACTCTGAGTCAGAATGAAAAAATGGCCCCGAAAGTAGGAGAGAAACCTACTCGTTTGCTCTCTCTTGCTGCACACACTCGATTCGATGCATCTCTGCACTTGAATATGCAGAGTGCCATTTGCGGCACAAGGCAGCATGCTGCAACAATGTCACGAGTCAGATCTGAGCAACATTGGTTTCAGTTGTTCCCCACCTCACTCACTGAATCCAAGAATATCCGTTCCTTCGCCACGAATCTTTTCATGGGACATCGCATATTCTCCACGCCAGTCAATAAAGTCTTCCAGTCTGAGGAACTGTGAAAATGCGAACTGGCATAAGCTTTGCCAATGGGCAAAGCAACCGAGTGAGAGATAGACAACAACATTTTGGCGGCAGGTACTTTCGAGGAATTCTTGCCGCGGGAAACAGTCCTACGAGTGCACTTCAGTCGTCGAAGAAATCTTGAGAGGATCGAGCGTTCCAAGAACCTACATCTTCGAAAGACTCCTCCGACAACATCGCATTCAGAGTTCCTATAATATAACATCACAATGTTTGGAACATCCCTGAACTTCATTGTCAGTTCTCGAGAAAGGATCGCGCGAGAGAGAACGTACGTGGGACTCCGGGATGAACGCAAGATGGGCGTACGCAGGCTCAGAGAGATGGTCAGGACATGGTGGCATGTCTAGAACATCATCGAACGCGGGAACATTGTCGGACGCCGTCTTCCATACATGACGGGACCTACGTCAGTGGAGAAGGAAGGCACGAATAATTTTCGTCGTCCGAGCGAGATGGATGATGTCTGCTGGTTCCAAGTACTGGCAGACCTAGAGTCACGCGAGGTAAGTGGTGCACGACGCGAAAGGGCAAGGCTCTCACCTGTATGATCACCTCGAGCGGCAGGTTAAATGCACTCTTTGGTTGAATTTTGGTCGGCGTTGCGCAGTTTCATGGTGCGGCGTTTTTAGTAGGGCGAGCCATGATGGGTTGCCAGGCACTTCCGAGGAAGGCCCAAGTGTTGAAGTGGTACCTTGAGCCTGCAGCGGTGACTCCGGGTATTCCTGGTAAGGGGCCCATGATCATGACCCCTTATTCGCAAAGACAGCGCGGGCAGGCCACCAAAAATCTACCACATGACGCCCACAGATGATGCAATTCAGAGGAAGACTTCGATGAAGGGCGCGACAAATAAAACCCAGTGCCCGTGAGCTAGGCCTAGGGTAGGTTGCGTCAGCGCTCCGGAATCGGGCGCTTGAACTTCAAACGCTTCGTCGAAGGCGAGGATGGGCAGTGACTCCTGTCCACCGAAGTTGATAGTCACTAGTACTGTTCGGGATGGTATCCTTCGGAATGGTAACCTCGTTCCGGGTCTGCTTCATCCCCAATAAGAAATCGTAAGCCATCGTGAACAACAAACTTCAAATAGAAATTTAGTCTTCGTCACTGGGTTTGTCTCGCAATCGATATACCAGAGTATTCCCCTAAGATCGTGCGTACCTACATCTCAAGGGAGGATCGACCTTACGAAGACCCCGTACTAATCCTCGTCGGCCTCGCCCACGTCAAAGATCGGCGTTCCCTCGTCGTCTTCGACCGCCCGCTCTTTTCCTTTTCTCTTCCGCCGAACTTGCCCCCCGTCGAACTCGAATTCATCCACATCTCCTTCGGAAGTGCTCTTCAGGGGGATGTTCTCTTCCGCCTCGCCAGCACCGTTGGATAGCTGTATGCGTCGCTTGCGAAGTCGCCACCACAGACATGCGCCGATCCCGATGACGACGAGCAAAAACACCAGCGCGGCCGTTCCTGCGTTATAATACGCTGTCGTCCCGCTCGCCTCAGTCCCCGTCGCGCGGAACACAGCCACGAAAAGGAAACGGAGCAACTCACCGTCCCACTGCGCCTTGGTCTCCTCAGGCGTCTTGGCCGGTGGTCTAGACCCTACAGGCAAGTTCTCGTCGTCCATCAGCACGGGTTTGACATCGTCCCCGACACTGCTCGGTATGCGCGCCGAGCCTTCGAGGACGGCCGAAAAGTCGACGCCCATGAACCGGAGGATCATGTCGTGCGCGACATCAGGAACGTCGTAGGGCACCATGTGGGACGCGTTGAACACCTGCGGTACGGGCAAGTTCGGGTGTGGTCTGTGACGTGGAGGGGATCGTACCTTTACGTAGGTGAGGTTCCGCGAGGACACCCACGTCCCGGCTGATTTACCATCGACAGTCCATGGCATCGTCTGTGCCGTCTACGCGTGAGAAGTATCAGCGATCAAGGAAATACGTGCCAGTGGCAGCGGAGAGAAAGAGTGGCGGACTTACACCCATACCTTTTTCACCGTTCCACGTCATGCTATCGATCATCCTCTCGATGCCCATGTAGTTACAAATGTAGTCCATGTCCCCAACGAATAGTAAGACAGGGATACGTTCGATGACGCTCGGTAGGAGCGTGATGGAGGACGCAGACGTTGAGAGGTGGTTGCGTAGCTCGGTCCCGACCTGACTCTGGCATTCGACCCACCCCTCGGATTTTTCCGTGGCGTGAAGCGCGCGAACGACGTCTTGACGCTGTATATGGGCGTTGTTCAGCGAGGGCAGTGTTCGAGTGCCGGGGACGTACCGCAAGGTAAGAGTATATGTCCTTGAGGTCCGGTGGCCAATTCATACCACAAGCTGGGAATTCGTCCTCTAATCGTACATCGTAAAGGTTTACGCACTGTTTGGTTCCGTTCACGCTGCATGTCGTCAGTAGTGAGATCGATAGAATGGAAACGGAATTTGAACATACGTCCGTGACTTAGATTCGAGTACAGAGGCGGTCAGCGTCTCGCATACGTCGACATTTATCGGTTCGGGTGTGATACCGTCGAACTTGGCAAGGCAACGATCCGTATCTCGCTTGCTATCCCTATATGCCTTCCAAGGGAATTGTTGTCATTTTCCCGCACGCGGAAGTAATCAGTTCGATTGTACCTGTGAGTCCACATCAATAATACCCTGCGCCGTCGCAAAATCGAGATATGAAGGATATTGATTGCGGCCGTCTATCCAGCCATTTCCGATCGCGGCGCCGCGTAATGGAACGTTGAGATTTGATTTGAGAATGGCGTCCGCTGTATACACGTCAGCTTCTGAAAGTCATTGAAAATGAACGATTCAACAGTACCGAAATAGGGGATGAATTGCCCTGCAAAACTTTCGCCGCTAAGATAGGTCTGCCAGTCCTTAGTACCTGAAAGTGATGCGGAAAGTGAGAAAACTGACGTCCACCGATAAATACTCCGGGAAAACCCGATAAAAAGTTTTGAGGAACTGAATTACATGGTCTGAAGCCTGCCAAGGACTGTCAGCCGCCGCATACAAGGGGCTCGAGAAACATGCCTCCTGTAGCGTGTGTACGTAGTGGTCAGTGCTGGTATATGATAATCCCGTCCCCGCGGGTTGATCGACTGCCAAACCGTAAGACACAGCAATAACAAAAGGCAAGGAATGAGGTCGCGCACTGTAGACCATAGTGGTGTACTCTTCCCAACCTCCCTCGACAGTTTTCAGGCCGCCTTGACCGTCGACCCTCCATGGACCCACCTCCATCATGAGCCCATCGAAGGATGAGCATCCTGGCCCACCCTGGGGGCAATGAGACTCACGTCGAATGGTAACGGACCGCAGACTCACGTTGAACCAAAACATCAGTCTCTCTTTATCAGCCGCTCGCCGGGCCTTGACCATCACGAAAAACAGGTGCGCAAGCAAGTCGAGTTCGCTCGCCGAGGTCGCATTCGGATCGGAGAGGATGTGCCCGGCGTATATGTGTAGCGGCTGAGTGGGATCTTGGTGTAGTCCAGGGAGATTCTGGACGTAGAACGAGGCAGCCGAAGGAACTACAGTCAGACGCGGTCCGCTGAGTTGTCTCCACCCGGCGTGCCCCCTAGGAGCACTCACCGTCAGTGGGTATCGCTGCAGCCCAAGGAGCTATTAGAAGCAGAAACCAGACAGGTGACCAGGCTGAGTGGCCCAATGTTCTTGCGAGCAGCTCTGGCAGCATGTACGAGCTTGGCGGTCGAGTTACTGGAGATTTTTGGCCTGGCGGCTGCGCTGGTGAGAGGTTATTGTAGGTGGCTGAGTCGTCATCGGCTACGCCTTTAAATTTGGAACCACACAGTGTATTGACGATCGCCTCACGCAGTCGCATTGCACTCAGTCGATGGAACGTCTATTAGCGTACATGGTCTACGGTCGACTAGCGCGCGTGTAAGGAAAACCGAAACCCAAAGTCGGGCACAGCTATATTGACACGTCACACGTCATTCTCACAGTCACCAACATCCATGAGGCTGGTGTCGACCCTGTTCTTGGTAGCCGGTCTTGCGAACGCCCAGTATTTCTCGGAAGGGTGGACCCCAGGACAGCCCGTACCGACCTCGTCTACTGATGACCAGTCCCAGGCCGCCCAGTCCACCGAAACGGCCGGAAAACGCGGCATAACACCACCCAAGCCTTCGTTCCTCGACCATCTAGTGACCGGCGGTCCTCTGTCGGCCCTTTCCTCCATGATCGGCCTCAACATCACCGGAACACCCCCCGTAGTCTGGGACGAGCGAATCCCTCTTATCACGGACTCCAACTACGCAGACATGATCATTAACGAGAACATGACGCCAGAGGAGGAGCGAGACCGCGTGTGGTTCATCGTAATGTGAGCCTTTCCATGAGCAGTCTACACCGACTCATGGAGAACGCTATCGCAGAACCACGACCGCAGGGCAGCCCGAGGGCATATCTAAATTCGTGGACGAGTCTTTCGATGCAGCATACAACTATACCTTGGAGAAAGGCGACCTGGATCATGTTCGATTTGGGAGGATTGATTACCTGGATGTCACCGCGATCACCACTAAATGGGTGGTTTGGTCGTACGTCCATTCCCGATTCATCTCTCCCACAGAGCTCCATTGTCTTTTCAGTCCGCCTACGCTTGTCGTGTTGAAAGACAGAGGAAGGACCCTCCGGTTCTATAGAGCTGGCCAGTTTCGACTCAACGGCGAAGGGTTGTACGAATTTCTCAAGCAAGAAGGGTGGCACCACAAAGAACCATGGGTATCTGCCTTTGGCCCAGGAGGAGACAGGTTAGCATGATTCCTGGCATATCTCTCTTCTAGGACTTATTTGTCATAGGGAGTGGGTCCTTGATTACTTCGCACTGGCCTGGGCTGTAATCTACGTCTACCTTGCCCGGATACCTAGGTGGCTCATGTATATACTGAGCGGAGGCGTGGCGACTGTTCTCTTGAACTTCCTACACAAGCCGGCCGGTCAAAACAAGCCGAACACCAGGCCAACATCGGTCCGGAAGCCACGAGCTGCTGCACCAAGCGTCGCACCGAAAACAGAGGCAAAGACGACTGCCACTAGTAGTCCAAAGACTCCAAGCAAACGAAAAGGGAAAAAAGAGCGGCGTGCCTAGTTAGTACGTATATTCATTGGATTGTTAGTCAATATATCTGCACGGGCAACTGCTGCCGAATGTCCTTCGATGTCGCATTATCTTTGGCGCAAGTATGCTGCCAAGCGAGAACCCGCTGCCATGACGATGACGACCACCTCTGTTACTCTGTCACGCCTACCCTGCACAAGTCTGCCTCGTCAATGCGCTTTTCCGTGCCGCACCACGTTGCTGATCAAGGCATTACTCAGACGCTAGAAAGCGTCGATGCCACCCTGAGAAGTCAGGGACTAGCCCTAGGGCCTCGCCGCATCTTTCGAGTACATTGACTCTCGCTTCTAGGTTTGGGTGGCCCGTTTTGTATTCAGTGGAATCTCTGACATTCCTTCAGATTGGCAGAAAGCCTGGAAACAGGACTGTGTGTACGCGTCATCGAAGCCGGCACGTTCCATCAAGATACTTTCATCACAAGTCGTGCCGACTTGACGGCGTCATACGCGGCTGACTGGTTCTGCAGGACGTTCCTGGTGTGAAGTGTTGTCGTATAGTGATTTTTCATTGATCTTGCTTACTATTGTAATAGGAGCATTTGATGCTACAGTCGAGGGCAGGGGGAAACTACATGTGCCACAAGGCTGCTTGAGAGTCACTGGTTTCAGTACACCCACGTTGGATCGGCACTGCGATAAGTTATATGCACAGCTAACCCGTGTATGCCACTGTGAGCAGAATTATTGTTTCGATTCTCGAGTGCTCTGTTCCAGTGAAAAAGACCCCGAAGCGCTCAATGGACGGATGTATCTTGAATGGAAACAGGACAAGTTCCGATGTCTCGAAGGACCTAGGCAAACGCCGTTCGGATGCGTCGGAACCTGCTCTTCAAGACTGCTACTGTTGGGCAGGCTCCCAGTTAATATCTCGCTGTGTTTATCTGACTACTACCCCACGAGGAAGGTCGGAACACATGGATACTTCGACTAGCAAATCATGCGAAATCCCGACACCACCGCGTGATCTCAAGTGTAACTTATCAGCATCAATTCCCCCGGGAACTCCGTCATTTTACCCTTTGAGTCTTGGATCCCTCAAATTCTAATCATGATCTCGATGATAAAGGCCACCGGTGTCTGCCCCGAGAGAGTCTACGAAACTCCCCTGATATGTGGATTCTAGATGCTATCGACGTCCGTGACCCCGATCTGAATGATCAACAAAAGTCTGTGCTGTCAAGATTGTTCTGTGTACCGCACCATCCCGGCGAACAAGACATCGTCCAGAATCACGAAGATCTTCGATCTACTCTCAAGGGCCATGGAATACTCGACACTCACGCGCTCTCTTTCGAATACATCGTCGTCGGTCAGTGCTCGTATCCATTTCGGCTCCAGTGTTAACAGTTCAACGCAGGCGGGGGCACGGCTGGATTAACCATCGCTTCCAGGTCAGGATGGCGCGGTTTACATTCGATCTCGCTAATTGTGTGGTCGAACATTTCCTTAGACTAGCGGAGAGCTTGAAACCCGGTCAATACGTATGCGTAGTCGAAGCCGGCAAGTATCGTCAGGATGCCATAGTAGTGAGTCGCATCCGATCAACACCTCGTGGTGTCACATATGACTGATTCTGCTTGTAGGATGTTCCAGGTTCGTGTTGTCATCGCAGCGCCGTGTTCTTGAGCTGCACTGTTACTGTAGGGATGTATGGCGCGGCATCCAGAAACCCAGACTATGACTGGAGCTACGAGACGGTATGTTTTTCATGTCGCCTAGTGGTTTCCCTCACCCCTCGTCAAGGTTCCCCAACCAGCCCTGAAAGATCGTAAAGTGCCCGCTTCCGCGTACGTGCTGCTCTCTTTTCATTGGCTTGCTAGTCATCCCCGCTGTTCTTCCCAGTGGGAGGCTTCTCGGAGGATCTAGTGGCATCAATTTTCTCGTCAGGATGCGTGCCTCCGGCCCGGAGTACGACGCATGGGACGAGTTCGGTAGTGGATGGAACTGGAAAGGACTCCTTCCCCATTTCAAAGCTGAAGAGAACTACGCAGCATACGAGTGGGGGACGGAACAAATATTCCCCGGAATCACAAAGAAGGAAGACAAAGAGGCGCGCGGAAAGGAACCAGAATTCCGCGGTCATTCTGGACCAGTGTATTCTACGCATAACGATATCTATACCGATCTGTTGACGCCGACGATTGAAACTACCCTGAACTGTGGCATCAAGACGAACAGGACACCTGTACGCGACATGTTAGTTGCGCTACCGTGAGATTATGGGGCTGACGGCGACATTCAGGGATATGGGAATTCGACTGGGATGTTCAATATTGATACGGCGGTGAACCGCAAAGAGGGTACTAGATCGTACGCTGCCAATGCCTATTTGCGGGATCCCAAGTCAACGGTGCCTCAACCAAATGTTGTCGTCCTGAAGGGTGTTTACGCAACAAGGATATTGTTCGATTCCAATGTCCCCGCTCATGGTGCCAAGGCGACCGGGCTGGCATGCTTGGGAGGTGTTGACTGGAAGTCGACACATCCGTCAGTGTTCCCGCTTGAACTGGGAGTGAACAAGGAATTAATCGTGTCCACCGGTGAGTCGAGTGAAGCTTCGAATGTTCAGATAAGTGAGTTGCCTCACTTCCAGGTAGCTATAACACCCCTCGACTCCTTGAACTCAGTGGTATCGGCAATCCTGCCATACTCTCTAAATTCAACATCACGCCTGTCGTCAAACTTCCCGGTGTCGGCGAGAACCTGCAAGAGCATCCATGTGTGATCTGTGATTTTGTCGTCAAGGACGGTATATTCACTCTCGGTGAGCTGCAGCTTGACGCTGCCTATCAGTGAGTCACTGAGCCCACCCGTCAGACAAACTGCGAAATGATCCCACATACAAGGCGCAACAGGAGCAACAATAGTAAGTTTCTGCGTTTATCGGGCATCATCTCTGCTCATCGGCAACATTGCAAGCCGCGATCATAAGACCGGTGCATATGCCACGACAGTGTCTGCATATAGCTTCATTAAGCTCAAGGACTTCTTGACGGGCAGAGAGGTAGACGAACTGAAGGCGGAGCTGGACAAGGAAATCCATCGAGCACCCAACGAATTTTACAAGAAACAGCTAACAAGTCAGAGGGGATTCCTCGACAATGACGGAGTGGGAGACGTAGAGATTATCATGGTGCCAAAGGTTTTCGCTTCCCAGCCTAAGCCCAATACTTCCTACGTTAGTTTTTTAATTAACTTGCCTGTACGTGAAGATACTTTGTCACGCGGTCCCCTCTCAGTGCTGATTCGCCCCGCGTTTGGCATTAGCATCCCGTCGCCCGCGGTTCCGTGGTACGTTCCCTTCCATCTAGATTGTACTGGATTTGAGAATAACCTTACCTCGATAGCACATTTCATCATCTGATCCTCTGGCTCCTCCAGAGATCAACCCAAATTATCTGAACAACACACACGGTGAATGCTCTTCTTTCCTGATTTCTGACGCTACTCTGAACTTTGAAACAAAGACATGAAGATCTTGGCAAAGGGCCTTCAGTTTGCACGGAAGCTTACCGAAACGGCACCGCTGAAAGACATCGTCATTACACCCAGTACGCCTGGACCGGAAGTCCAGACCGAGGCTCAATTCGAGGACTTCGTACGCAAGACTCTTAATTCCATTCAGCATCCTATTGGTGTGTTCTAGCAGTGCCGTGTGCTATTTCCCCCCTCGCCATTAATGCGAATACGAATTCATTCAGGCACCACGTCGATGGCACCACAGTCGCTGGGAGGCGCCGTCGACGAGAACCTGCGCATCTAGTGAGTATCGCGTCTCGTACTTTGCTCTGCGTCGACCACTGCAACGAACGTGACAGCGGGACGCAAAACGTGCGCGTTGTGGACATGTCTGTCGCGCCGTTGCATATCGCTGCGCATTTGCTCGACACTGCCTACGCCATCGGAGAAAAGGCGAGCAAGAGTTTCTTGTCGCGCCGAGTGGTGACTCACTGGTTCGATCCAGGGAGCTGCCTTGATCAAAGCTGGACTGAGCACCAGCTAAGACAGTTGAGGGTTACGATGTTGAAGCTGAGATATGTACAATGAATGTGTTTGTTTCCCGACATAAGTACAATGTGGTCTGCAGAGATCATGAAGATGACGTAATCAAATGTACGAATTTGGTTCGCGCGTCTGTCCGAGTCTTTGCATTGCACCGTAGACGATGTCGCAAGCCGTTGGTAATGTACGTGAATTTCCGTCCGTCTGCTGAGCGCTGAGTTCACTCGGGAGATTAACAGACAGCGCTTGCGTACGCTCGAGTATGGCACCACGTCGATGCGTCGGACAGGGTACTCGGAAAACTTGCGGAGAGGATCGCGCTCGCGCTCATGGGCAAGCACAAGCCCATATACGACAAAGGCGGTGAGTGCTCCCCTTCGTCAGAGCACAGAACGTGGATTGATTCGCGTGCAGTGGATTGCGGTGACTACGTCGTGGTGACCAACGCGCGGAACATCAAGGTCTCAGGGAGGAAAAGCGAGCAGCTTCTCTACCGAAAACATACCATGTACCCCGGTGGTCTCAAGGAGACACCTTATAAAACGATGATGGAGAAGAAGCCGAACGAGGTGCGTGCTCTGCACCCTTTTTACTGTCTGATTTTCTTGAACACCCGCCAGATCATTTATCATGCCGTCTCGGGCATGTTGCCCAAGAACAAACTACGGGACCGACGTATGGCACGACTCAAAGTGTTCGGCGGATCAAATCCTGGCATCTACGGGGACAACATCCTGAGACGATGGGAAGACGGGAGTTTGACGGACGAATACGTCAAAAAGCTTGACCGCAAGAACAATGCATCAGCGTCATCGTCGTCAAAGTAGCAGCCGTCTTTCAGTCGTGTATCTCTGCATTATATATCTGCATTTCATCATACTCATGCTATGGGAAAGAGATCGACTACTCGGTATGGTGCTTCTATTCGTTTCTTCGTCGTTTCGAGCTACGAGCTTCCTCAGAAGCGTGGCCGGAAGAGAGCGTATGCGCCACATATTCTTGCAGCACAATGCCTGGAAACTGTTGAGCAAGCTTCGGGACCAATGGCTGTCGACCGACCTATAGCCATGAGGGCAGAGCCATCCAGAGCTTTATACATATCCTTTGAGTGGTTGGCACCTTTCGTTCGGACCCCTTCCTTTCCGCTGTCCTCGGCATCCATGGCCACATTCTCGTCGTCATTCTCGTTGTCATCCTCGTCGTCGTCATCCTCGTCAGCGGTCTCTTCCATTTCTGAGTCTTCGGTCTCCGAGTCAATATTGTTGTGTTTGGCAGGCTTGGTAGCAAGAGCATGGATGTTTCCTGACGATTGCTTACTCCTTTCCTTTTTCTTTTTGCGATAATCTCTGCTACTGTCAGAGAGCTGCCCTCTTTCGCGGTAGTAGCAGCTGGCGAAATGATGAATAGCTTTCAATAGGTCCTCGAGCGATGTCAGTAAGTTGTCATGACGAGGACAGTGCGCTCACGGGGGCCGGATCTGAGAAAGAATACGTGGATTCTCGCGCATCCGAATGGTTCTCAAGAAAGGAGACGGGGGCAGGAGGGTCTAGGAAACTGTGATCATGCAAGAAGGAAAGACGTTGTCTAGTCCTCGTGTTCAATCGCCCCGACTCCGGCTCATCCTCGTCTGGTACTTGACTGTCCTGGGCTCGCTGCTTACCCTTGCTCTGGCTATGTTGTTCCTCGTCAGGGAGGTCGATGAACTCGCCACCTCCGTCTTTTGCGCGTGCGGCGGCGACGGTCCTCCGAAGATTGACGGATGCCTTGCCACCGGCGTCCTTGGCGATCCAGTTTCCTCTCGAGTCGACGAAGGTGGATTTCGCCGTGCGATGTCTGGCGTTGACGGAGGACTGTTGGACGCGAGACCCGTCTGGGTGTAGACGAAGGGTCGCGAGGTCGTGCGTGGTGCTCTTTCTGCGGATGCTCATCGGGCCTTGATCACGAGAGCGACGATTCCTTGAGCAGGGCCGAGACTCGAAATGACCTGCCCTAAAGCAGCCTTGCTGATCTCGGACGCGTCGCCTTGCAATTTACTTCGCCTCACGTCGACACGACTGCAATGGTACGTCGCACGCGCGCAGCGACCGCCGGCGACGACGCCGACTCTCTCAAGGAGAACGCGGGGCTCAACGGCCAAGACGTGAAAGTCAAACGGGAGAACGCCAAAAAGGGGAAATCGCGACGCGTCGATTCTGACGAAGAACAAGACGCAGCGCCGGTTCCCTCCCAGCCCGATGGCGTGGCTGAAAACCTCGTGGACGAAGACACCAAAGAGGACGACTTCTTCGGGGACCACGACGATGAAGGCGAGGGAACGCCCAGGGGCCACAAGCGCGCTAGAGTCAACTCGGTCGGCGCTTCCGTGCCTTCGAGCCCCAACCAAGTGCAGCGGCAACGCGTTCAAACCCTTCCTCGAGGCGAGGACGGGTAGGCCACTCCTCTGCGTCGACATCGATGGCCCATACTTACGGCATCCTTGGTAGCTTCATTCCTGGGTCCATAGTCCGCATCCAGCTCCAAAACTTTGTCACCTACGACTGGGTGGAGTTCCGCCCAGGTCCTTATCTCAATATGATCCTCGGTCCCAACGGCACCGGAAAGAGTAGCATTGCCTGTGCGATCTGTCTGGGGTTGAATTGGCCCCCTAGCGTAAGTCTATGTCTTTGCTTGGGATCGCGTACCAACGTCTCCTAGATCCTCGGTCGTGCTAGCGAAATCAGTTCTTTCGTTAAAAACGACAAGGAAACGGGTTACATCGAGATCGAGCTGAAAGGAGCCAAAGGGGAGCGGAACCTTGTCATCCGACGCAACATTAGTGCCAAGAACAGGTCATCCACGTTCACTCTCAACGGCCAGCACACGACTGGCAAAGAAATATCGAACCGGATGGCGAGGCTCAACGTCCAAGTCGGCAATCTTTGGTAATGGAAAACTGGACTGATGAGGTATCGTTCACTGAGCGCATAAATGCAACTTCTAGCTCGTTTCTCCCTCAAGATAAAGTATCCGAGTTCGCACAGATGACTCCTCAGCAGTTGCTTAGGGAGACCCAGCGAGCTGCTGGCGACACTAACCTAACAAAATGGCATGACACTCTCATCTCTTCTGGCAAGGAGCTAAAAGCTGTGCAAGAGGTGAAGTGTATTCTTCCATACCAAGGGCTCGTCGCGTTTGTTGACGGTTACCATAGCGAATAAGAGAGGAGCAGGAATCGCTCAGAGTGATGGAGGAGCGAAACGCTCAGCTTGAGCGGGACGTAGCTCGATATCAGGAGCGGCTGAAAATCGAGAAAGAGGTACGTTCAGTTCGTTTTGCACTCGACGTTCGTTCGTGTTAACATTGCCTAGATCTCTATACTGAACGTGTTGATTCCCGTCAATGAGTACCACGAGGCCAAGGAGCGGTATGCACAAGCTAAGGAACGCCAGCGCGACCTCCACGCCCGGGTTGCGGTGCTCAGGGATAAAAATGCACCTGTGCATGCGAAACGCGAGTGAGTTTGCACTCGTTTCACAGCGAATTGACCGTGTAACGCTGGATAGACAACTGGTCACGCAGTACAAGGAATTTGAGAAAGCTCGCGAAATGAAGAAGAATGCGGCCAAGGAAAAGTTCCAGCGGATGAGGGCAAAATGGAGTAACAGCGAGAAGTTGGTTCGTTCCATTTTTGCATCCCTTCAAAAGTTGAGCACTCATTATTTTGCAGGAAAACGAGGCCGATGAGGTAACTGAGAGACTTGATGGATTGAAGCGTGCCGAGAAGGACCGCGCGAAGAAAATCAAGGACCTCGAGAACCAGATCAGGAAGATGCAGAACGAGATCGACAATCCTCCTAAAACGGAAGACATTGAACCAATCAACAATGAGATCGTACGTCGCAATTATCCCGGCCGACGATGCATTGACTAACCGGCAATTAGCGCCGTTTGAATGCGGAAAACAGCCGTACGAAGCTTGCCATGGAAGAACTCCAGGACCGTCAGAAGGTCAATATCGATGCATCGGCTGCCCAGAAAGCCAAGATTGATGACGCTATGAACCAGTAAGAGATCGGCGCTTGCCCTCTTTCTTTCCTGTGATGATCCATGTCGTCAGATTACGAAAGCTGGACTCCGAGAGCCATAGAAAGCTTGAGAATCTCCGCAAATGGGATCGGGATCACGCGGACGCGGTTTCATGGCTTCGCAACCATCAGCATAAATTCAGGATGGAAGTATTTGAACCCCCAATGATTTGCTGTAGCGTACCTGACAAGAGGTTCACGAACGCAGTGGAGGCTTGCTTCAGCGCCAATCAACTGAAGGTGAATCACGATTGGTGTATCCATTCACAATTGCGTTTGACGCTCGCCTCTGCTTTCAGACCTTCGTCGCACAATGCGAGGAAGACTACGAATTACTTAATCGTTGCCTGAACGACTCGAACGAAGCAGGTTTGAGGAAGGAAGCGAGAATCAACACTTGGTTCCGTCCGAAAGTCGACCTCCCGGGCCCACCGATGGATGAAACAGAGGTCTGTTTTCGGACCTGCCATCCGAGAGCTCCTAACATTATCGATCAGCTGAGGAACCAGGGTTTCGACACTTATGCTATTGATAAGATCAACTGTCCCGATGGTTTACTGTGGTATCTAAGCCGAGAAATTAGTATGCATCGTACGGTGTGTGGTCCTTCGTTCCTTTGTTGCATTGGCCTCACGTACTCGTAGGCTATCGCACTCGATGGTTCGAAGGTCGACGTGGCTCAAGCCATGGATGCCGTCTCGCGTGTTGGTCCCCGGGGCGAGGGCGGATCAGCCACGTTCATCGCTGGAAATGTGATCAACACCGTCCAGCGTTCACGGTACGGGAAACGTGCTGCGCAGAATTCGACTCGTGAAGTTCGGCAAGCTCGCAATCTTGTTAGCGCCGCTGGTGAGTCGCCTTGAACTCTCCCTGATGTAACGTGACCTGTAGCGTCGCAGTTGATCTCGAGGTCAAAAAACGCCTTGATCAAACTATCCACGACGCGAGACAAGCTCTCGAGGACATCAACGGCGAAGGCGAAAAACTTACAGTTGAAGAACGAACCCTCAGAGCTGAGGACGCCCAGTACAAGAAGACATTTGTAAGTTTTTTTTTTTCCATGGAAATGTCGTAGGACTGAGTCCCTTCGAAGAAAGCGCTCGACGATCGTAAGAAGGCAGTGATCGAGACAGAGAGGCACATTGCAACATTACGCGCCAAGATCGGTATGTTCCAGTTTGTGCATATCATGTTTACTCATTCTCAAGGTCGCGCCGATCCGTAGTCACCACCAGGAATAAGCTGAAAGAGTCGGAAAGCGCACCTTCAGCTGATGAGGAGCGGACTCGCCTAAGGGAAAAGTTGTTGGACTTGTCGAAGAAACGCGTGAAGATTTCGATCGAGTATACTGTCAGTGCGCTACGTGCCCGGCCTGCCACAGATGCTCACCTTTCGAAAATCTAGCAACTTATCCGCGCTGCTGTTGCCGATCAAGCGGCCGCCACGCGTAGTGGGCTTGAGTTTCTACAAGTCGGCGCCAACAAGACTGCACTTGACATCCTTTGTGAGCAAAAAGATGCGGGGTATCAGCGAGCACTTGCCGACTTCGAGGAAGGTGAACCGTCAAGTCACCTCCGCGGTCACATGCTCATCATATGCACGCAGCTCACCAAATTTACCTCAACTTGAAGGCCGTAGCCAAGGAAAAGCGAGATACAAGCGTCGCTCTCGTGCGGGGCATGGATCAAGATTTTCAGGATCAGTTTGCAAAAATGGAAATGGTGCGTCGACCTTGAATTGCACGGTTCTCGAGATTGGTTGACATTACGTTATCAAGGATGGCTCCGTCCATGATCGGACAGTAGAAGAACTGCGAGCCGAGCTCGAAGTTCAGCAAGCCAATCTGGAAATGATCATGCAGACGAATCCAGGCGTGATCGAGCAGTACGAAAAAAGGCAGACCGAGGTATACCTGACCTCGCGAGTTTCAGACGTCCACTGAATGTTGTTTAGATCCGTAAGTTGACCAGAATTTTGAATGAGCGAGAAAAGGCCGGCCAAAAGCTGGAGCGCGAAATCAAATCTGCCAGGGTACGTCAATTCTTCAATCGTCGGCTTTGGGGTGTTGAATGGCCGAATAGGACAACTGGCAACCTGCTCTCGAAAAACTCGTGGAGAGCATTGGTCAGAAATTCTCTTCTGCCTTTGATAGTAAGTTGAATTACTTGAGAAGCGATCGATGCTTTACCGGATTATTAGGGATTGGGTGTGCCGGCGAGATCCGGATCAGCCCCCATGAAGATTTCGATAAGTGGGCAATCGACATTCTCGTCAAATTCCGCGATAAGGAGAAACTGCAGCTTCTGACTGGTCAAAGGCAGTCCGGAGGAGTAAGTTGCGCTTCGTTCCGATTCCGACCCGCATACAAATACCATTTCTTCAAGGAACGTTCCCTGACCACTATCCTCTATCTCATGAGTCTGACAGAAGAAGCACGGACGCCGTTCTCTTTGGTGGACGAGATCAATCAGGTGCGTGTCCTTCTACTGCGCAATTTGACCCCGTCTCAATGGCTTCAATCAGGGAATGGACCAGCGCGCAGAACGCGCTGTGCACAACTCGATGGTCGAGGTGACCTGCAAGCCTGACAGCTGTCAATATTTCCTGATCACGCCGAAACTCCTCCCGGACCTGTTTTACCACGAGCGCATGAAGGTTCTCTGCGTCAACAACGGCGACTGGCTGCCTGAAGAGAAAGGCCTTGGCAACATGATGAACCTCATCGACACGTTCGTTCGGATGCGCGACCACATGTCACGAGCGGCTCAGTGAATGGTATCGTATCCCACCGCATCGCCTTAATGAACGTCCGCAGTATCATACTCTCGTTTTCAGTCGACGATTGCTCTGATCCTTAATCTTGCACTATGTAACGTTGGTCCTATCATGCCTGTCTCTTAGTAGATACTGTAACCCACCGGCCTGCGCTGCCTAATTTGCATAGCATGTTTTTTGACAAGACGTCGACGTTCACGTGACACTGCAAGATATGCCACAACTTGATAGGCAACCTCATTCTACAGTCGCTACATCTCTGGTTGCCAAGAAAACGCGAGATATCAACCGCCCCCTAACCTGAAAAGCACGACGATCCACGATCTACACGCGATCGAGATCGAAACGAGCGGCAATCATCGTGGTCGACGTGGTCGACAAGGTTCCCGGTCGCCCCTGGTAGAATCAATCGCCTTGGACAAGCTCCCGCGAACCCGTTCATCGGCTCTCCAGAAGGTTACCGAACTCTCCCAACGACAAAAACGTCCGCGAGATGCAACGTGGACGAACGCTGTTTCGGCGTTCACAGTCGACGATCTCACGGGGTGAGTGATCGTCGAATCCGTCCCGTAGAGTCGATCTGTGGCCTGTACGAATCCCTGCAGAACGAGAAGCGCCGTCGATTCCGTGGAACTGCTCGCGACGAGGCTTTTTCTCTTTAGACTGCTGGGAAAAGCGTCGCTTACTTGCCGCGTGGCACGTGAAACGTGAACGTGATGTCTGTGATAGCGGACGGCCCACGGTCGGTCGCGTACTGGGGGTGGGGGGGGAAGAGTGTGTATAGCTCGTGAGCGCAACCGAGGAGCCTGAAAGCCGACGATGAGTATGTCGCACGGCAATATGTAATTACTTATATTTGTGAGATGATAAGAGAAGGAATTTGATGATGATCACTTACAACCTACGAAAAATTCGCGCGACACACGACTTCGAGTTGAAACACGCGTCAGACGATCGCCCGCCCGCCTAGTGGTCGATGTGCGCGATCAGAGGCTATGTGTTGACAGGCTGGAGGTGCACCCGCCATGCAACATTCGCGTTAGATAGATAGTTGGGTCGACACGCAGCAGATCACTCACCGACCGTCTTAAATCTTCACATGAGCCAAGATATGGGGAAAAGGGTGGTGCGAGTCATTATCGATCAAGATCAGGTTTATAACTGTGCCCATCTAATGCTCCCGAAGAAGTTTCTCGAATCAGATCAAGACGACCTGTAGGTCCACGAGACAGAAAACATCATCGCAGAACGCGGCGCCCCAAGTACTGTCTCCACTCCAGATACACAATGACGCGGCAGTTGACAACCACAGACGATGACCGCAATAGATCTTGATTAGTATTTGTTCTGATCCTACAATTCGTTCCAACGCATGCCTCCAGCTAGATACTACGACTCTCCCCCAGATTGCGCGACATGCCCACGACATATTCAATGGACGAGCCCCTTGAGCACCGCCGCTTCTGCATTGATGATGCTGCTCGTAGCGGCGCCGATGGAGACGTTATTGGCGAGTATGATGAACTTGACGTCCAGGACAGAGCACTGCCGTACCCGGCCGACGGACACGCCAGCCCCGTCTTGATAATACCGATCCAAGCGAGGCTGCGGTCGGTCTGCCTCCTCGTGCACGAAAATCGCATGCACGGGCGCCGACGGGCACGACGGCGCGTCAGGGGTGTACGCTGCGAGCGCCTCGCGCACCTGTTGCGGGCTCGGCGGGGGCCTCCGCGCGAAGCGCACAGACACGGTCATCATGTGTCCGTCGATGACTGGCACACGGTTGCACGACGCGGACACGCGCAGGGGCTGGCGCGCGCGCATGTCGAACGCCTTTTGGCCGTCGTCCCCGTCGACGATGTTGCTCAGGATCTTCAGGGTCTCCCACTCCATCTTCTCCTCTTCGCCGCTGATGAACGGCACGACGTTGTCTACGATGTCGAGGCTTGGCACCCCGGGGTAGCCGGCGCCCGAGATGGCCTGCATGGTGGTGACGATGCAGGACTCGATTGGGCCAAAGGACTTTTCGAGGGCGCGGAGGGGGATGACAAGCCCTGTTGTGGAGCAGTTAGCGTTCGTGAGGATGAATCCTTTCTTTAGGGGCGGATTTTGGTGGGCCTGCTGTTGCGGGATCATGGCGAGGTGGGATGTATTCACGAGAGGGACGATGAGGGGCACGTGCGGATCGCGGCGATAGTTTTTGGCATTCGAAAAGACGGGAAGATCGGCGTCTCTGAAGGCGGCCTCTGAAAGAAGATCGGGCGCATCAACAAACGTGGCCGGTGGAAGAATGGAACGGAGCACATGCCTATGTCTCCGGCAGCGTCGGCATCGAGACCGGAAAAAACGACGGAGCAGTCTCTAAAGTGCTCTGGATGACACTCGTGTACGACCATGTCTCTCACGGCGGAAGGTATCGGGGTAGATTGCTTCCAGTTCGCGGCCTTGGTGTAGGACTTTCCAGCCGATCGGGCGGAGGCGCCGAGGGCATGGACGGTGAACCACGGGTGGTTCGCGAGGAGGGTGATGAAACGCTGTCCGACGGTCCCAGTTGCGCCGAGGACGCCCACTTTGATGGATGGGCCGTCTTGTGGAACTGCGCACATGGTCGAGCGACGTTGGGGGAGGAGACGCGTGCGATAACGGCGAAAGGGTGACTTTCCGAATTTGGGTGGACTCGCCATGAGCGTTGAAGCTACCAAACTGACGAGGCCATCAGACCCGATGAGCTCGCATCTGTGGTGCCATCCGATTCGAATTCGGTGGCAGAGGCTGAGATTCTCATCCTTCATCTCGGCGCACAAGTATATAGCCGTCTGAGAAGCGTTCCCACAGCAGGCCGCCATCGATGTCGTCCCTGCATGTCATTTGCAATGAGACCGGCCCTGCGTGGTCGAGTGGGTTCGACGTTGGCCGCGCCACTCAAGCTCAAGGTTCATTCGTGCACCCCACCGGTGATGATAGGGGCCAATTTTCAGATCGTGGGAATTATGAGCGACGCCAAGCCGTGGCTTTCCCAAGGTTGCCCTCCACGATGGCGTCGCCTCCCGACCCCGCCGCCCAGCTAGCGTTTGCGCCAAACGTGCTGCACAACCAGTGTCTCACATCCGTCAAGTTCATTTCCGCATGCTTCACCGGCGCGGTGGCAGGCATTCTCGGCCTCGAGAACTGGCACGGATTCGCCCTGTTCGCGGCGTCTGTCCTGTCGACCTCGTTCGTGATATACGCCGTCAATTGCAAGGGTAGTCCCGCGAAATACCTGTCTGGTGGTCTCGGAGAGCTGGTCAACCCTGGCCAAGACAACACATTCACGTTCATCCTCGTATGGACCCTGTTCTATGGTACGCTTGGCCTGTCGCTCTGGAACCGTGACTGATGCGGTGATCGGCCAGGCATCGTACACGGTAAGTCGCCGTTACGGACGTTTACGGGGGGGGCCTGATCCATGTTCGTTTCACAGTGTATGACTGATGGATGGCACATGAGATGGACGGAGCGTTTTCGAAAATAAAAGAAATTACATACCACCATTTCGCCGGCTGAAACCAGCGGGAGCCAACCGGCCTCCGATGGCCCGCCACACCCACGTGGCGTGATTTGCCACGTGGGCTTCTTTTGTGGCTGTGTTGTGATGATAGACCTCCCGATCGAGGTTGTCCTTGTTCGTCAAAAGGCAGGCTCCTGCTGCTGCTGCAATGTCCTTTTCTTCTTCATTCCCCTCACGATGAGTGCCGCCTACGTCCTCTTGCAGTTCGGTGCCGACCCATTCTCTCACCGCTTCGAAGACCTCGAGAGCAGACCCGCCTTTTCCGTGTGCGTCCTTCTCATCCTCTCGCTACTGACTGCTCACGCGCCCCCACAGCAACACGGTTCGTCTGACGCCCCACTCACGAGCCAGCTCGTCTGATCCATCCCTTTACCCAGGTCGACGAACGTCCCAACATCGTCGTCCGCGTCACGCGCGAGCCCGAGTGGTGCCAACAACACCCCGACATCATGGGCCCGAACAACGCCTACCTCTACTTCGGCCCGGACAAGGGCTGCGGCTACTTCATGTACGGAAACGGCGAGGCCGTCAGGATGGCACACCACATTCGACAAAAAAAGGACAGCAGCACGTGCGTCCCCTCCCCGCGTTTTCATTCTCTGACGCGCTCGGAGGCCCAACTTGGGTCCGATGCGGCTCGCGTGGCACGCGTGCTGACACCCCACTTTCGGATGATCAGATCACGCTATTTCACGACTCAACATGGGAAAGAGCTCAAATGGAAGATCTTTCCCCAAAAGATGGAGGTACGTACTGCGCTGCGGGGCCATTGTTGCCCCCCTCTTATCTATAGCTTCCCCAGTTCTGACTCGGTGGCCTATAGTGCGTCGACGGAAGGACGACCATCGCCATTTGGGAACTCGGTCAGCCCGAGGACGTGTTCGACGCCCGCTTGACGGTCCGACACGCCGGTCTCAGCGTCGTGACAGAGATACTGACGACGCTCACGCTCAATCGCATGGCAATGGCGCTCAATTGGCAGGTCTAACCTCTTCTTTCGGCCCGTGACTCCCATATTTTCTCATCTCAGGCCCCCGGCCGTTCTCCCTTCACCTTACCTAATGGAGTACCTATACCTAGATCCCCTTTCCCTACATTACCCGTCGCCGTGAAACGCCCTCGGTCTCCTTTTTGTTGCGTATTGTTCTTCTCCCGCTGCACGCCCCTCCGCGTTTTCGTTTCGTTACGAACCCATTTCACCGCTCTCTCGCACACGCCCGACGATACGATCTTGGCTACGCACGTATTACCACCGTCGCACTTGTTTTCCCTACTCCTCGCTCCGCAGTGCTTCCTGTATCTCTAGTAACCCCGCCCACTCGGGCTCGTCTCGGAAATCGCGCCATCGTCCGAAAAACGTCCGCACGACGCTCCGTCCCTGATGCCGCCAGTTGAGCCCCTCTACCCTCGGCCCGAAATTGCGCAACACGTCCACCACGTCCTCGAGGTCGCGCACCGCCTCGCGCCATCGCGCCACGTCGGCCCCGTCGTCCTCCGCCGCACCGCACCGATACCCGTCCAAGTGCGCCTGGATCGCGTCCGCCCAGCGTCCCTGCGCAGCGAGCAACCGCGCGTACGCCCGAAACGCGTGTGCGCACGACACGCGCGGCAAGATCGTCCGTTCCAGCAGGTCCGAGACCCGCTTCGACAGACCCCGGCCCTCGTTCAGGTTCGGCGAGGCGTCCTGTGTCTGGGACGCCGGATCGGCCCCTGGTTCGACGGACGTCTTGGTCGCCGCGTCCACCAGACGCGCCAGGACCTGTTCGTCCACGCACTCGGCGCCGACTTTGGCCGCGCGTTCCTCGACGATGCGCGCTTGCGCGCGGCACGCCTCCGAGAGCTCGCCCACGTCCATGGCGACGACCATGTAGTTGGTCCACATCCGCCAGCTCTCGTACCGGTACTTGACCCCCTGCTTGAGTGCCCGAAAGGCGAGCATCTTGTTCGAGAAGGAGGCGGGTCCGTCGTTGTCCTGGACGGAAACGTCTTCGTCAGCCCATCTCCCTCTAGAAATGAAAATAATTCACGTGTGATACGTCGCCCCCATCGAGGTCCGATTCCGAGCCTTTTCCTGCCTCGTCAAGGTGCAAATAAATCGTCGCCAAATTATTCCAGCTCTCCGCGTCTTCGTCGTCGATGGCGACGCACCGACCAAACGCCTCCCGCGCACCCTCCCACTTTTCGAGCCGCATGCACGCGCATCCCAATATGAACCACGGCCTCGACAAGAGCGGATTGATCGCCACCGCCTTGGTCAGACACGCCACCACGCTCTCGTACGCCTCCCGCGCGAAATGATACCCACCCAAGGAACGCATCGCCCGGCCAGACGTTTCCTTGGACAGACGCCACGCGCGCTCGTAGTGCTCGACGGCCTGCTCCGGCTCGAGGTCACCCAGGAGGCACCACAGCTTCGCTTCCCGTGCGCCGTCCAGCGTGCTCCGCCGCGCGGCAGAAACCTCCTTGCCCCTCGCGATCACGCGGTCCGCCTCCTCCTTCCGCCCCTGCAGGAGATCGCGCACGACGGCGATCGCCTGATCGCGTCGCTCCATCGACTGCCAGCACTTGACGACCTCCTCCCACATTTCTAGTCGCTCAAAGATCTCGAGCGCGGACTTGACGACGCCGATGGAGAGGAATCGCAGCGCGAGCTCGCGCTCCATCTCCCATCTGCTCGGGAGGGGGATCGCGTGGAAGTAGAGCAGTCTTTCGGAGAGCTCCGAATCGGCGGTGGGCATCTGGTCCACGAGCGCTTGGAGCTGTAGGGTGGAACGCTCGACGGTCCGCGTGCGGGTCGACTCGAGCCTGGATCGGAGTAGAAGCGCCATGGTGTGAACGGACCAGTTCATTGGATGGGAAATGACTCGAGCGACATAAGGGGACATTTGCTCGTTGGTCAGGCCGTGCGAAGGAGACGTGTTGCGCACGTTGAGACACATGGACAAGAGAATGCATTGATCGAGCGGGTGTAGAGGGGGCTGCGAAGACGGGTCGAGGTGAGAAAGGTGGTCCGTCGTCGAGGGATTCGATGACGTGAACTCGGTCTGCTCGAGGAGGGTATCGTCGTTGAGCGGCAACGTCTCTGGAATCCCTCGGTCGTTTGGCGAGCGCGACCCGTTCCAAGGTCCGACGGAAGGCGACGCGGCGCCATCGGCGGAGAAGGCAAGCTCACGCCCGTCGTCATCTCGCTTCCTACTTTCGGCGAGAAGCACGAGCTGGGAGAGCGCGTCCCGCTGGAACTTTGTCCGCTTCCCGAGTGCGCCGGTGAGTTCGTATTGGAGCCCCGTCGCGCGGGCTGCGCGCACGAAGCGTTCCGCAGCGGACTTGTCGTGGGAGAGGTGATGATCGAGGAGGCCGAGTTCGAGCTCGAGACGGCCGGCGAGGTCAGGGTCGGAGGTTGTGCGCTCGAGGAGGGGCGAGAGGGAAGCGCGGATGTCTGACGGCAGCGAGACAGCTTCGTCGAGAATCTGCTGATGTACGGCGGACGTACGCAGGCGCCACCAGGGTGTGTAGCATAAGTGGGCGGTCGGGACGCTGAATATGATCTGAGCGAATCGGAGCAAGGCGGCGCATCGGGCGAGGTGATACGCGGGTTCTCCGCCGTAGGCGAGCTCGGCGACGGCTTTCGAGTTGAGAAGGGGATCGGAGATGGGGAAACGTGAGTCTTCTTGGAAGACGAGGAGCTCCGAGGGGTTGACGTTGAGGCCCGGCCCCGTCCAGTTTTCCTGGACGAAGGCGTGGAGACAGGCGACACCGATGGCAAGGCAGGCGATTTCTCGCTCCTCCACGTCGGCGACGGAGGGCAGTGTCCAGCTGAGAAGTCGCTCGTAGGGCTCATCGGCCACGACAGAAGGACGCACGCTGAACAAGTGCTGAGCGTACGTCGACGTGAGCACCGTCCTGAAATCGCCCTCCACGACTGCTTTTGCGAGTCTCGACGCCGGATGCGCGTCGGTGAGGCCGTCGTCCCAGCGCCCGACGAGCAGACACGTCTCGAGCAGACGGACGTCCATATGACGAGTTCAAAGTCCGATCGTATTATCTTATCTCCCGCGAGTATTTCGGTCCTCGTGACAACCAAACTCAATCACAGCTTCGACGGCGACGCTTCCATCTTGACCTGCGTGGCAGACGCGACAAGCCGGCCGTGCGTCGTGTCCCATATCTACGTCCAGTCAGCGCACGGACCTCTTCCCCGAGCCGGCACCGTGACGCACCTCGATGCGCGCGCTCCACGCACGCGACCCGACCACCGTGCTCGTGTTGATCAGCCTCAGCTTGTCCCCCCTGAACCCCCCGCTTCAGAACGCCACAGTGCGAGGGAGAATGAAGACCTACAGACTCGCCGGCGCGTGGTACACCACGTGGATGTTCTGCGACACCCCCGCCGATCCCTCCTTGCCGTCCGCGAACGCCATCGCAGCGATCGGGAGCGTCGTGCATCTGCGCATCACCTCCGTCGACGCGCGCCACCTTCCAGAGACGAAACGCGACACGCACATGTCCACCAGATGCACGATACACGCTCCGTGCGTCTTGCCAGCCGAATTCAACATGTCTACCCCGTGCGCGTGCCAGTGAGCCCCCGATCTCTCCATCGGAGATGGGCAAGCTCACCTTCATTGACCGTCAGCTCCAATACCACCTTCGCCTCGCGCCTCCTTGGCTCTTCAGCGTTCGGCCCGATCGACACCTCGACGAGCTCCAAACCCCGCACGGACCGCGTCCCGAAACCACGTCCTACGACCACGGCCAACCAGCTCCGTACAAGCACTGTGGGTGGTATGAATTAGGCAGCTCCCCAGAGGCGCCGACGGTGTGGGACGCACCTTTGACCTCGTCAGGTGCATTCCCGGGGATGTTTCCGTCGAGCGCCTCCGAGTCCGATGCGTCTTCGTGATATCTGTCGACCTTGCCCATTGCTCCACCTTGGTCTATCGACGACGAAGAGGGGCGTGTCTGTAGTGCGGCGCTCACAGACGACGTCTGTCAGCGCGAATGACGGCAACTTGGTTTCCATCGGGAGAACTGCCTCCCGCACCGCATGGCGGACGGACGACCCGATTGGAAGGTCGGCTGCAATTCCAAGAATGTGTCAACTGCATCGCCCCGCGAAGCGACGTGGACGGCGAGACATAGATTAGATCATGTATACCATCCAAGTCCTACATCATCTACTCGTAATTAGCCCGTTGCTCGTCGCCGGCGTGACCCCACTGAGGTACTCTCGTGGCACGGAGGACACCCCTCGCGCATAGATCTGACTTGTGTACACCTGCATGACGCGTCAACACGCCTGAACCGGCAAAGGAAAAGGAATCGACATACTAGCTCGTCAAATATGATCGCTGGCACCTTCTTCTCGCATAGCGTCGACCCAGGGTGAATCTTGACGACAGACTGTCCCATGAGTTGCTTATACGACCCATCTGGCTGCAGCAACGCGCTCTGCTGCATCAGCCCAGCGGCGAAACATCTCAACACGGCCCCCCCGACATCGCTCTTAAATCCTCTCCAATCGAGGCCCACCCGCTGACACATGACCCTCAGCTGGTCCCTAATTTTCAGAGCTTCCGTGAACGTCCGTTCGTTGAGGTAGTGTTTCCGACACCATTCCTTGCGCTCGCCCTTGCTTTCGTTGGTCGCGACCTCTTGGTAAGACCGAAAGGCGTTGAGCATCGTGAGGTGGTCTCCACTCGGATGTCGAAACTTCCGCCGAGCGTCCCCGATCGCGTCTCGCTGATCAGAAATATCAAGAAAAAGCTTGGACGAAGATGACAACAACGAGACGATGTCGATCACTTCAAAAGTACACCCGTGCGTCTTCGATGCGAGGATGATACGCGCGAGGTAAGGCTCGATGGGAAACATGGCCATCTGCCGGCCGAGGGTCGTTAAAGTCTTGGAGTTATCCAACGCACCTAACAACCAAAGGGTTTTGAGCGCCGACATCACTGCACTATCCTCAGTAAGCTTCAGATATCTCAGGGTCAACGCGCACCGGAATGGATGTCTGGCGGATCCATGAATTCCATTTCTTCCAAGTCTTGGCCAAGGCATTTAAGTTGCAAGACGCTCTGCGTTAGACTACATCGACGAATTTCTGGCTCTGCAGAGACCGCCAAATTTTTAAAGGCTTCTTCGGTATACAAACGAAAGCAGAATCCGGGGCCCTGAAATTGGTCAGGACAGCGCTGTGAATGTATAATCAGTGCTACACACCTCGCGTCCGGCGCGACCAGCGCGCTGCATGGCGGACGATTTTGTGATATCGCGGGTCAGTAAAGTATCAAAACCTAAATGTCGGATCAACGAGCATGCAACACTAATGGAGAAAACAGCGCTGACCACAACCGGTGTCTTTCGACAAATACCTCGTCTCTTTACACTTGCCAGTATCGATTACATACTTGATACCAGGTATCGTAATAGAAGTTTCAGCGATATTCGTGGCCAATATACATTTTCTTGTGTTTGGGTGTGTCGACGAAAATATTCGTGCTTGTTGGGAAGGTGGCAATGCCGCATACATTGGACATATCGCGACCTAAGTCGGCATATGAACGTGGACAACAGGCACATGCTCGGCACAAAAACCCACCTCCATACCTTCTATAGGAAGTCGTTTTGCATACATCGTGATAGATTTTTCCAGGCTCTCGATGTCTTCTTGGCCTGTTTAACGACGATGAGTAGGCGCACGAAACAGTCCCATCGAACGACGTAGACCTGGGAGGAATATGAGAACATCTCCTGGTGGTTTGTCTACATGTATCTGGAAGAAGGTCCGTAATGCAGAGTCGACGTAGTCGGCCTGACTAACGACCGTATGGAATATCTGGACAGGGTGCTGACGACCCTTGACGTACAAGATCGGAGCGCTAGCCATCGATGAGTGACTTGGAGAAGACGAGGCGCGGCTCACGCACTTGTCGTAAAACCGACTAAACTTTTCGGCGTCGAGGGTGGCGCTCATGACGACGATCTTGAGCGGATTCGACCCCAAAAGTGGGTCTTTACCCTTTCCCTTCTCGTCCTCCCCTGCTTTCCCGTTCCGCTTCGCCTGTATACTCTTGAGGTTCGCGATCAAAAAGTCCGTGCGGAGGGTCCGCTCATGCGCCTCATCGAGTATGACGACGTTGTACCGGGACAACAGGGGGTCCGAGAGCAGCTCGCGAACGAGCATGCCGTCGCTGACGTACTTGATCTTGGTGTAGGGCGTGCACGCTTCGTCGAAGCGCACCGAGTAGCCGACGAGTCCGCCGACGGTGACGTTTTGCTCTGCGGCGACGCGAGCAGCGAGGGAGGTGGCCGCGACGCGACGAGGCTGCGTCACGGCGATCACGCCGTCACCCGCGAGACCGGCCTCGAGTATGTATTGCGGGACCTCTGTGCTTCAGTGGATCCCGTGAGATGACTCGACCCGAACGAGAGAACGGCGCCAACACGTACGGGTGGTCTTCCCGGAGCCCGTCTCGCCGAGGAGGATGGTGACGTCGTTGGCGCGGATTTCACGCACGAGCGCGTCCTTGCCTGGTTAGATATCACATGGGGCGGGGTCGGGGGTGGGGGTGGGCCTGTGACCTTACCTTTGGCTATCGGGAGTTGCTCCCGTTGTTTTTGGAGCGGGCTTTGGGTCTTTGATTTTCTGAGCCCCTCGTTGGGGACAGTGTGTATCCGGGGCTTCTTGCGTGGTGTGTGCGGTATTGACATGCGTGCCTGCGGCGTCCAGTGATTTACGTGCAGCACCAACGGCGCACGAACTCTTCTCCCGATGTCAATTCAGCACGCGCGTACGAACAGACCGCGCAGGCGTCACCTTGGCAAAAAGATGAGCTCGAAAATTGTGGAACGAGACTAGGCAGAAAAGTCGGGATCGGACATCGGATATCGGCAGCATAACTATTTGCCGATTATCAGGCGGGGTTGGAGTCGCAGCCCCATCTTTTCGCGTGACGTCACCTATTGCAATCTTCACCATAGATTGAACATGTGCATGATCCTTGGTCCAGTTGTTGATTTCATGCTATTGTTACTCGAAGCAAACTACATATTTCTACCATCCTTGAACCACACTGACGGTTCAGTAGCAAACCATTGTTCTGTTTTCCGTTCGGTGATATCTCGTGAATCAGCAACCTGAGGAGTCTTGTGTAAACCATGATCAAGTCGCATTTGCGAAAGGGGTTTACTTAGCATCCAAATCGTCGGATTAAAAGCAAGATACGTCCTCAGGCTCGCTTGACTCTTCCAGCCGCATCAATCACTGCGGGGTGTGTATCTGTGGAGAAGTCTTTGACAAGTCACGGCGTGAGTTGAGGTTCCTGAATCGTGGCGGACGGTATGCAGATGTGCCATGGTCGTTGAGGTGTGGCCCCCGACAGAAGCGCCGGTGTCGCGTTCGAAGGGACGTCGAGAGGGAAAGAAGATAGCCTAAATGCAGGTGGTAAAGCAGCTGTTTCCTATTATCTGTGCCCCATCTCTGCCTTGCTGCATGTATCACCCTCGAGAAAACAAGTGCAACGACCGGCGACATTGCATTTGCACTACAAGTCGCGGCACCTTGCGTCTTCGCGGTCATCTCGTGGGCCACGCGCCTGCGGTGTCGTGAGGCTTACGCTGTCAGTCTGGTGGTGACCCGTGGTCGTTTTCATCCCTTGACCGCGGCTGCGCCTTCGTCAACTCTCCTGTGCGGCGTTTCACTCACGCGTTGTTCGTTGGTGTTCCCGCTGCTCGCTCATTCGTCCTTTCGTCTGCCCCACCTCGCTCGACGCCCGCTGACCTTCGCCATGTAGCTGTCGCTACGTTGGAATTTGGTGGGTTTCTCGCAGCCGGGGCCCAGCACTATGCCACCACTGACGTAGTACTTGATCTCAGTGTGGGCCATTGGCACGCTTCGTCGAAGCGAACCGAGCAGTCGACAAGTCCGCAGACAGTTATCTGCGGCAAGGTTCAGACTCCAGAGATGACCGCAACGCCGGAGAGGTCACATGGGGAATGATGGCGCATCGCAGTTACTAGCCTTTGTCCATTGGAACGTTGAGTGCTGGCTCTCTGCAAGGTTTGGGGTAGCACACCGTGGTACTAACTCGTGCGAGATGGATGTACAATCCATCAGGTCTGTCACTGATCATTAAACCTCAAGAAGTTGTCCATTTTGTTGTACGAAAAGTAAAGCCTGCGTCATGTGATCTGATCAATCGAGCACTGTCTCGCATATCGCTGAAAATCGGCAACGAGGAATTGCGTAGCTGCATCAACATGGGCAACTGCTTGCCGACATCAGAGCATGTCACTGCGAGTAAGAAGATACACGTCTGATCATGCATCCAGGGTAGCGAGATACGCCCTCAATTTGTCCAGAGCACGGTATCTGTGGGATATGACGTTCTTTTCCTCCTTGGTCATCTCTGCATACCTGCCCGCGGCAATCAGCATACACAAAAGCTCAACCAGAGACAGCACCCACGTCTTATCAAAGCCCTTCGGCTGGAATACAGCGTCCCAGCCAAACGTGGCTGGCCCGCGGGCGGGAACGATTGTACCATCCGTTCGACCTTCGAACAGGATTGGCTCCCAGCCTGGACCAGCACTGTATGCAAACGTGCACAGGGCGTACGCGTCCTTGGTCGGGAATCCGACCAGAAGGTTGTTCAAACCTTATCAACGGTCATCGCAACGAGGCTATCAGCACACGCAGAAGCAGACCTTCATGTCCGACGGTCTTCATGAAGTGCTTGATATAGGGTCCAGGGAGGCCCCCGAGGGCTTCGTAGCACAACGCCGTGTCCTCCGTGATGCACGCACGTCCGAGCTGGCAGCCTGCGATCAGAGCGGGTGGTCAAACAGAGAGAGGCCCACCAGCTCGGCAGCCCGTTTGCACTTGGCCCTCGCGACTTCCTGGGTCGTACCCTGGAGCTCTGGAACTTGCAAAGAACGACGGGGTCAGTCTCGTCGCGGCGCACACTTGCAGAAGGCGGACTTGCTGTCGAGGTCCTGCGAATCGACGTCGATCGGGACGCCCTGGGAGAGGATGTACTTGGTTTCGATCAGCTTGTTCGCATTTCCGGTCACGAAGACTGAGACGAGATCAGTCGTGGCCGAGGCGTGGATCTGTTAATCGCACTTAGACGGCGGCGGGGGAAGTCGGACATGGCAGTGGGTGGTCGAACGTGAGCCGGTTTGCTTATTCGGGCGAGCTGGCTTGGAAAACGTTTCTCGCTCGGTCAACGGCGACGTCGACGAGCACACGTTGCCGCTGAGAATCGCCAGCAGTGAAAAAGCCGCGACTCTCACAGTCACCCTCGTTGACTCCGACCACCTCCATGCCCGAGTTCGTCTACGCCCTCCACAACTTCGTGCCAGAACACGAGGACGAAATCCCGTTCGAGGCGGGGCAGCCCATCGAGGTCGTCGAGAAGGACGACCAGTACAACGACGGCTGGTGGCAGGTGAGCACGCCCCATCATCCCCTCTCCACACGCATGGCCTCCGCGTGGCCTCACCACCGCTCATGCTTCCTCCCACCCACGTTGTCGTTCGTCCATGTCCCCGTTCATCCTGTGCTTACCCTTCTTCCGTTTCAAGGGCCGTAACGTCGCAGGCAAGGTCGGCCTCTTTCCTCAGAGCTATACGGTCTCTGCACCACCGCCAGGGGTATCTGCCTCCTCTTCGGCTTCCTCCAGCGTCCCCATCGCCACCCCACCCCACCTCCTCAGTCCCCTCGCCGAAGAGCACGAAACGTCTTCTCGGGACGGCGATGCGGAGTCTAGGATCGTCCGGACAGACGGCGCCGAGACCGAGGTCATGAGAGCCACGATGTCCGATGTCCAGAAGGCGATCGAACAGCTCGGAAGAAGCGACAGAGACGGTGCACGCAGTTTTAGCTTCGCAAGCACGCGCGACGGGGACACCGACCGAGAAACGGACGGCACGGAGACGGATGGTGAGATCGGCGAAGGTTGGCACCGTAGCGCACGGGACAAGCTCGCCGAACAAGCCCGCAAGGTCGTGGAAGCTCAAGCTGCGGAGGAAGCCAAGGAAACTCAAGAAGCGCACGGACGCACAAGCGCACCCCCTATCGACGTCGAATTGAGTGACGAAAGCGAGGCCGAAGAAGACGAGGACGACTCTCCGTTCCAATATATGCAGCACATGGCCATTACACGTGATCATCCGCACATTCCTGAAGAGGACGAGGACGAGGGTGCTCGGCGCGGTTCAGTTACCTGGAACCACGCACGGAAAAATTCCAACGCGACTTCACCCGTCTTTCATCCCAGGGATCTTTTGTCCTCGCCGGAAGAGGAGACCGGACGTTACACCGTGCGAGCGAATCAAAGCGCACTTGTGCTACCTAGTTCACCGCCGAGGTCAACACGTTCTCCGATTCCCATCGACAGACGTTCTCCCAAACCGCTTTCGGCTCCCACGACGCCTGATGCCCATAGTATCATCGCACCCGTCCCCATTGTACCTATGGGTGTACGTATGATGCCTGCTGCCATTTCCCCTGAGTCAGGGGTACGGGCCACTCCCACCCCTAGCATCACCCGCGACCTACCCGCTGGACTCCCCTCGCCAGCGCTCACTTCTTCCGGCGCTCGCCATTCTCGACAGACGTCTCTACAGAATAGCGTACATTCTGCTGGAAGAGGCTCTATCATATCTGCCCCCGAAACGCCAAAGCATTCTCCGTCGGAATGGACCGTCGACGAAGTCGTCGAATGGCTCAAGTCCAAAGGATTCGGGTCTGACGTCTACGACAAATTTATCGGTCAGTGTGATACCTGTCACAATCCATTCCGTCTGATGCGCCTCGCAGAGCAAGAAATCACGGGCGACGTCCTCCTCGAGCTCGACATCAACCTTCTCAAAGCAGAGATCGGCATTGCGGCCTTTGGCAAACGCGTGCGCATCGCCAACGCCATCGCTGAACTCCGCCGCCCGTCCTCCATTATCCTGCCCGACCAGCATTCGCAGACCATCACGCGCTCCGTCTCCCAGTCGTTCTCGTACGCCCATTCGCCGAGCGGGTCGACGCAGCACTCGCTGAACAGTCCCATGTTCGCGAGCATGCTCAACGGGCCGCCATCGTCGACGTTGGGTGGGCCTGGAAGCGCGGAGAGCCCCAAGGGGGACGCGTTCACGAGTCCGCTTATCTCGAAGCGCGTGTCGGGTCTGTCGAGTGCGGGCGCGAGCGTAAACGGAAGTTCAGGCCCGCCCGAGGGGTCGACCGTCGCAGTTGGGATTGAGAAGGTGGGGCTGGTCGCCGTCGCGGGGCTTGGACTTCGCACGTTGCCGGAGATACAGCGGTCGCCGTCGCCCAACGGGAGTGCGCTCGCTGCCCCCGAAGAAAAACCAGAAGAAGCTGGGGACGAGGACGAGGGTGCGCAAAGCGAGGTGAGCACGGGTCGTCCTTAGTCGTGCGTCTGGGGTCGCTGACGTTACGTACGTCTCCAGAGCGAGACGTCGCCCGTCGCTGGCAAGTTGCATCATCGACTGCTCTTTGGACGTTCGCTGGACTCGGCCAGGGACAAGGACAAGGAGCGTTCTTCGACGCACAGCAGCGAGAACAGGCCCTCGCCCTCCCCGACGACGTCGGCGACGGCAACCGCGATGACAGCGGTGACTGGGATCGCCGCACTCCCCCTCCTCCAGCGCCGCGAGTCTCAGGAAGACGCCACCGTCCCAACGAGGCAGGCCCGTGCCAAGCGCGGCGCGGACGCGGGCAAGAACACGGACAGACATAGTTTATTCGGCGGCACCTTGTCGATCGGAAGGTCGCGGAAGCCAGCTCCAAGAGTGACCTCGTGAGTCCTCGTCATTCTTTCTCTCCACCCGACCCTGACCCGACGCGCGCAGAACGCTCCTCGACGAAAGCAGTCCGACGGATAAGACGTCCACCCTGAGTCTGTCGAGACTGTACGGCAGCCGTAAAACCTCGGGCGGGCGACCCGCGACCTCGGACGGCTCGGTGATGAGCAGTCTCAAGAACGGTCTGCGGTCTGGCGACGCGGACGCCAAGCGACGAGACGCGGAGCGTACCAAGTCGCTCGAAAAGCCGCGCGAGTCGACGCCCAAGCTTCGTCCGACGGACCTCAAGGACGTCGAGGCGCAGCGCAAGCAGGCGGGGACGCCGCAGGACGGTCGCGCGGGATCGCGCGGGCCGAACGCGCTCAAGCCTGGGAAAAGCATCGTGGACCAGATCGGTCAGCCCGATCATCAGGGGTGGATGCGCAAGAAGGGGGATCATTACAATTCGTGGAAGTTGCGGTATTTCATCATCAAGGGGTCACATCTGTACATTTTGCGGAGCAACAGCAAGGCGGTGAGTGGTCGGAACGACGGTACCAAGCGAGTCGGCTCATGTGTTTGGTGCAGGAAACCAAGATCAAGGGTTACGTCAACATCGTGGGGTACAAGGTCGTCGCGGACGAGAACGTCGACCCTGGCCGGTATGGATTCCGGATCGTGCACGAGACGGACAAGACGCACTGTTTCAGCTCCGAGGAACAGACCATCGTGCGCGAATGGATGAAGGCCATCATGAAGGCCACCATCGGCAGAGACTACTCGAGTGCGTGTCCAAGTCCCCTCGACCGCGACGCCGTCATGCTCATGCGAAGTTCACAGAACCCGTCGTGTCCTCGGTCAACATTCCCACCATACCGCTCACGGTCGCACAAGCGATGAACCCGGCCCCGAGACCGCCCTCGCCCACCGCCCGGGCCGCGATGCAAAGAGCGTTGCGGCGGGAGAATCCCAACCAACTCTCGACGCGCGACGCGCGCGTTCTCATGGGGTTGCCGTCCTCGGACAATGGGACACGCATCGACGACGCGCATGAAAGCGAGCGGTTCAGGCTCGAGTCGTTGTTCACGAACCCGCCCGCTGAACGGGGAAAGAACGGTCAGACGGTCCAGAACGGCAAGATGCCTCCGCGACCATCAAGGCAGGGAAGAAGGGCGAGCGCGTCTGCCCAGGAGCTGCTGGAGGTGCGTTCCCCTTTGGAGAAAGAAGTGTCCGATTCTGACGCGTTTTTTTTTCGAGCAGGTCACCGATGGCACCCTCATCGACTGGGCTAATTCGCACTTGCCGAGGTCGCACCAGATGACGAATCCGGCGAGCCCCCCGTTCGGCGGACTCGCGATCCTCCGGCTCGCGGAAGACATGATGGGCAAGTCCGCCTCACCTCCGATCCCGGATTCCGCTTTCCCCGTTGGAACTAACGACGACAAACTGGATGGTCTGTTCCGATTGTTCGACTTTCTGCTCGACAACGACGTCAAGATGGGCGCTGTTAGCATAAACGACGTTCGACAAGGGAAGCGAGACAAAGTGATGCAACTGCTCAAGGCGCTCAAGACGTGGGAAGACAGACGCAAGGAGATCGTGAAGAACTTCAGCCAGGCGCCACCCATCGGCGTGTGGGCATGACGAAACAGTGGTAGGGAATGGACGACGTTACGGGCCGTACGTATAACGTATTTTGTTTATGTCTTTGCTCGAGGTCGGACTCGGACAGTACGCTCGTTCTTTTTGTTTTGATTCGTCTTGCGCGACATGTTTATTCGTCTTCTTTGATTCGCACTCGTTTGGTTTCGTCTGCACGTTTTCTTGCTTGGGTGACCCGTCCACACATTCCTTTTATTTTCCGTCCTCGTTTCCACAACGCAAGCATTTGTACTCACATTTCTAGCATAATACGATTTATTCGCGAGAGGCTCAGAGCTTGCTGGACGTGCTTGGCACGGAGGCGATCATTTTGGTGTGCACGCCGGACGCTACGAGTCGCTGCCGGGTGATGTTCCAGATCTGCAACGAAAGCATGAGCGTGGAGACGGATTGTCTCGAGGAAGTGTCTACTTCGCAGCGAGCCGAGAACACGCGACTGCCGAGCGCGATCGTAGTGCTCACGATCCGCAACCTGTCGTTCCTACGGGAGTGTGTCAGCGCCCGACCGCAGCAGGGGAAAAGGGCGCGCACGTCACTGCGGGAGCGTGGTAGAGGATGTTGAGCGACTGGGAGACGCCCAGGTCGCCTTTGCCCGTCGTAGCGAGGTTGAGGAGGGCGATGGGCATCGAGGAGCAGCTAGTACGCGGGGTCTCAGCGACCTAGACTCTCCCGACCCGACTCGTAAAACGACGCACTTGTCGATGAGCAGGGCTGAACAGGCGCCGTGGATCGTCCCTCGTCCGTTGAGCATGTCTAGAGCGGTACGGTGAGCCCACTCCTCCCGCTCAGGCTGGCGAGCGACGACCGGGCACACCTTCGTGCACGGTGATCTCGGCGACGACGCGCCCCTCTGGTCTCTCTGGGGCCTCTGCCTTGGGGAGGACCGAGAACTCTGTCCAGACGATCCGGGAGAGGATCTCGGGCTCGAAGCCGTGGACGCGGTTGGGCGTCGCGTCGGCGGCGACGAGGTCGAGGAGAGACTGTTTGAGGGACTGCGGGACGTTGCCGGGTATGGCGAGGGTGTCCATTTTCGGGTGGGTGAGGAAGGAGTCCTGATTTCGTATTTCCATTTCGCTCGCCTCGTTGGCTTGAACGAGGACGGCGTTGGAGAGGCCATGTGGTGGGCCAGACCTGCAGGCCAGCCTGCGCGGCGACTGCAGGCATCTCTCGCAGTACATGTCGACGACACCACAGACATCGCCAACTGATTCGAATTCGATGGCCAAACCGAACGGCCAATCTAGGTGGGGACGACGACCCGCTCACGACCAGCCCCGAGACTGACCCCCCCTTGTCCAAAGCCTCTACGCCCGCAACGTCGTCGTCGCAGGCGAGACGGGCGTCGGCAAAAGTTCCTTCATCAACCTCGTCACCGGCACGGACAGCGCGACCACCGCCAACGACGTATGCGGCGTCACCACGCAGGCCAGCGCCCATCTTTGGGAGACCGACACCCACACCCACGCGTTCCGGCTCTGGGACACCCCCGGCCTCGGCGAGGGCTCCTTCGGGAGCGTCTCCCCGCGGGCCGCGCAGCACGCCCTGCGCTCGCTCCTCCGCGAGCTCGGCAAGGAAGGCGGCGTGCACCTCCTCGTCCTCTGCATGCGCGGCATCGCCCGCATCACCAAGGGCATGAAGCAGACGTACGACGTCGTCGTCCGCATCCGCGACCAGGTGTCCCCGCACATCCCCGTCGTCGCCGTCATCACCGAACTGGAGAAACGCTGCGACGAAACCAACCTCGTGGCCTCGATGGAGGCGTGGTGGTCAGGAAACGAGCCTGGCCTCGCTGCGTTCGAGATGGTCTTTTCAGGTCACGCGTGCCTCACGACCCTCCCCGACGATTGTCATCCGCCCATGGAGGGTCGCCGCAGGGTGTGCCAGCGCCTCGCGCGAAATCTCCTCATCGACCAGGCCCTCCCGTTTTCTGCCTTGAGCGGGTCTACGCGCATGAATACCCCTTCCAGTCTTTCTGTCAAGCTCACCCGCAACATCGTCGTGGTAGGCGAGACGGGCGTCGGCAAAAGCTCCATCATCAATCTGGTAGTCGGCGCAGACAGCGCCGTGGCGAGGAGCGACGTACGCGCCGTCACCGTCGGTACGAGCTATCACGACTGGAACCTCATGCAAACGCAGACGTTCCGTCTCTGGGACACCCCTGGTCTAGGTCAAGGCGCGGGTACCACTCCCAAACACGCACTCAATGCCATACGTTCGCTCCTCACCGAACTCGGCCGAGGCGCTGGCGTGCATCTCCTCATCCTCTGTTTTCGAGGCGGTCGACGGGTCACCAAGAGCATGAAACAAACCTACGACGCGATCCTCTCCCTCCGCGACCGCGTCTCCCCCGACGCCCCGCTCGTCGCCGTCTTCACCGAGCTCGAACGCAAGTCCAACGCGCCCGCCGCTGACGTCCTCACCGCCATGGACCAATGGTGGCACGCCAACCAAGCCGACCTCTCAGACCTCTTCATGTCCTTTTCCGGACACGCATGCGTCACCACTCTCGCTGACGACGCTTACCCCCCCTTCCCGGGCCGCCGCGACGAGTGCCAACGCCTCGTGCGCGACCTCGTCATCGACCACGCGCTCACGCCGCGCAGCGTCCCCGCTCAAGACCTACACGTCGTCCTCTTCGGGGAGACGGGCGTCGGCAAGAGCTCGCTCGTCAACCTCCTCGCGGGGTGGCCCGTCGCCGAGGTGTCGCCCGACAGCGTCGCGTGCACGCTCGCCTCGTCCGAGTACCAATTCCAGCTCGGCGCGACGACGGTACGGCTCTGGGACACGGTCGGGCTCGAAGAGCCCGAGAGCGGCGCGAGCGGGTACATGGGCGCCATCGAAAAGGCGACCGAGCTCATCCGGCGATTGAGCGCGTCGGGCGGGGTCTCCCTCTTCCTGTTTTGCGCGCGTGGGAATCGGGTGACGACGACGATGCAGAGCAATTATAGGCTGTTTTACGAGGTGTTGGGGAGGCGGCGGGTGCCGATCGCGTTGGCGATCACACATCTGGAGCGTGAGCCCGTCATGGAGTCGTGGTGGGAGCGCAACGCCAAGACGTTGGAACACAACGGAATTCGGGTCGGAGGGCACGCGTGTATCACCACGCTCGAAGGGCACCCCAAGTACGCGGTGTCGCGGCAGGCGATACAAGAACTCCTCTGGCAGTATGCAGACCAGGGCAAGTTTGCAATGCCGACCGAAATGTGGCTTGGGTGGTTATTGAGCGGGCTGAGTGCATTGTTGGGGTTCGGGCTGCCCAAGGGCAAGGATTTAGTGCGCGTCTTGACGAAAAGATGTCATTTGGAGCCCGAGGTCGCGCAGAGGGTGGCTGTTTGCATAGAATGTTCGGCAGATCTGTAGACACACGTCATCTCATTTTATGTAATACTATATTTTGACCGCAACAGCTGGACATGCGACAGAAGACGAGAAAAAAAATTGATGTTATATCACTAAACTCTGTTCAATCTCTCCCATCAACATCGTCGCGTCTTTGCTGGATGTCAAAACTATGACTCGTTGAGCACTGATTCACGGCGGAAAGAAGGTAGGAAGACACGTACTGATAGGTTCTTTTGGGTGGAAATCGGCAGAGGTGACAGTGCCCTTGTGTCCGGGAAGCTGCATATATGCGCTTAGGGCGAGGCATAGCAAGATAAAACAGGGCGGAAAACAGACCTTGTACAATATCCTTCCGCTGTCGACGTCCCATATACACACCATCCGATCCGCACCACCCACTGCGACTCGCCGACCATCGTCGTCCTTGCTCCACGCACCCTTCAACAGGGTATTTTCGAACCCGGCGGGTGCGCCTTGGAGGACGCGATGAACCCGTGCCGGGGACGGAGAAAATGGACGGACGTCGTGGATGATGGTCTGAGACGAGAACGAAGGCGAGAGGAGATACGACCCGTTCGGAGAGAGCGCCAACGACGTCGGGGTGTCCGCGTGCCCCGTGAGGCTATACACCTCTTCCTGCTTCCTCACGTCGTACACCTGGTCCAAATTAGTCGCCAGTGTCGAGCCAGACGAAAGAGGGAGAGACGCACGTGAATCTCGTTGTCCAGCGCGGCCACGTACACGCACTGTCCATCCGCGCTCCAGCATACCCCCGTCACGGGGCACCCGACCTCGAACGCCGCGACGCTCTGCTTGCTGCCCTCCACGTCGCCCTCCCACAATCGCACCGTACCGTCGTCTGCGCCCGTCGCGATGAGCTCGATTCCAGCCCCGCCCGCCATCGTCCGGTCGAGCGTGTTGATGATCCCGCGGTGCGCGCGGATCTTTCGGATTCGTTGACCGGTCGTGACGTCGGTGAATGTGAGGACATGGTCAGCCGAGACGGTGTAGAGCATCTGCGTATAGAGCGACCATTGGAGGTCGAGGATGGGGGCCTTGTGCAGGCTCGACAACAGCCCGTAGTTGGTGTTTGGTGCGTAGGTCCGCCAGAGAGCTGTCCGACGAAAAAGGGCGACGATGGGGGAGAATGAGTGGACGACGACGTCAGCGTCGACGCGAACATGCGAACAAGGATTGGGGACGCACAGACGCTCCTGTCGGCTGAACACGCCGCGATGTTTTGTCCCGAAGGATCGAATCGACAACTCAGTATCTCTGCCTTGCGAAACGCGCGTGAGCCTACGACGAACGTTGGCTCGTGCGCCACGTCACTCACCGAGTGGGCGCCCGTCAAACTGATGATGGGTGCCTCGAGATTGCTCGTGCGTTTTATGGTGCGAACGAGGCCTTTTTGGCGGTCGTCGCCAGACGAGGAAATGACGAGCTGGGTCCGCGGCGGGGTGTCGGAACGAGCGCGTTTGACGAGTTGGCCGTCTCCGGGAGGGGGCGTGTTTCTTTTCGACATGGTGGACGGGTGACACGACCGTCTCGTCTCTTCTGCGCCAAATGTCAGTAGGTCACGTGACTCGTACAGATACCCTTTGGGAACGCTGCAGTGTATGTATTTCGACGAATCTGTCAACGGAAACGAATTTTTTCGCATGGCAGATGAGTGCTACATCATGCACTGTTGTGCTGCTTCCGGAGCTAGCTCCTTCCAAATCAGGATGCAGTTGCGCAGCTTGGCAAGTTCACACCATGCAAAGTGCAACACGCAGTCCCCTGCTTATACCAGACCTACTTGACTGTATCCTAGATGAGCTGGTCGACGAGCCTTATCCAGTACGAGAAAATTTCGTCCGGTTCCACGAACTTTGCGGGACGTCGCAGAACGCGCTGTTTTCTCTCGCTCAAACATGCCGCACGATTTCAGAGCCTTCCTTGGATCGCCTTTGGCGTGCGCTGCGCTCGGTAGTACCACTCTTGCGACTTTTCGTGGTGGTAGACGAGGACGTGGGCCATGAGAAAGCGGTAAATGCCTTGCAAGTCTTCCTTGAATGCTGTCCCTGACGCTCCCAGATTCTGCCCTCCCTCGCCGAATGGGAAACCATTCGTAGATATGCTATCCGCGTCAGGGAACTTTGCGTTCGAACTGAGGGACGAGGACGCGATTCGTATTCTTCTTTGTCCTTGTTGCGTTCCATTCTCCGAGTCCCACCAATCTTCTCAGACCCGGCTGGTTCGCAACCCCCTCGCTTATTGCCAAACTTGAGGGTGCTCATCTGGGATGTGTCTTCTGTTGACCATGTCCTTATCGTCGAGGGACTTCTCACTTCTGGACTGGTTTCCTTGGACATCACCCTGGACGGGGATAGTGAGAAGCCAGACCCGTTTATTGAGCACCTCGCCCTTCTCTGTCCAAGTCTCAAGATTCTCAGATGCCGATTCGCGTCCGGCTATGACGATGAAGTAAATGCTCCTGTTGTCGCTGCTGTTTCTAGTGGCATCCGTAGTCTCTGGGACCTCCAGGATCTCAAGATTCTTGCACCCCTTGATCACATAGCTCTGAAGCAACTCATCCTATCTCCGAACTTCAAGACCCTTAACATCACGCTCGATCACGCCTCGTCAGACACGGATAAGGTTGACGTGACGTATGCTGACACGCCTTTTCCCAACGTCGAAACCATCAAAATGGAATTTTGGGATGTCGGTTTCCTCGCTAGCCTCCTACGGCCTTGCCAACAGCATTTCCGTAGTGTTTCGCTTACTATTCACTCGCGGGTTCGACCTATGGCCAAATCGGTACGTACTTGCTTTGATGCGTTGGCCACGCCTCAGCGTGCTCAGTCCCTTGAATCATTGCTTTTCACGCTCGACGAGGTGGACTGGGAATTGTTACTAGATGACCCGGAGTTGGGGAATACTGGGATCTATTGCATCACCTTGGAGACCCTATCCCCCCTTGCAGCATTCCGTAGCCTTCAAGAGTTCCATATCTCACTGCCCAACCAGATCTCCATTGACGACGACGAACTTGCGGCCTTGGTTCACAATTGGGCGTCTCTCAAGGTTTTTTGGCTGGATTGCAGATCTGGAGGGTGGCCTTGGCCATCGGCAAAGTATGCCACCCTGCGAGGGCTATTGGCTCTAATCGAGGCATGCCCACAGCTCTACAATATTTCACTGCCTATCGACGCGAGAGTCGTACCAATGGACATCAGCCCTGACGTCCGCAGCACTACTCTCCGACATATCAGACTCCCCGATTCCTTGATCAGCGAGCCTGTTTTGGTGGCCGCGTTTTTTCGCAAGCATGTGCCCTTCGTCAGATATTTGACTCCCAGGGTTTGGACTTCAGAGCTGCGAGGGTATGATATTGAATTCTCCAACGAGTGTCGACGACGGTGGACGGAAGTTTCAGGGTTGCTGTGACGCTGTATACTGGTGGATTTCGAAAGACCATCGTCCATGCCGGGGTTTCTGGACGTCGACATGCTTCTTGTCTGAATATTTCTATCAGAGCGCCTCGCAACGATTGCTTTCACAATGCCCCGAGGTGATGGGACGATCATGTCAATATATAATTCTACAGTCTTCTCAAACGACTCGCTCTCGTATTGCTGGACAGGAATGTCATTGTACCTGTGTGTATTGCGAGAGTAGGCGATGCAGCAGCATAGCAAACCAATGTTCCACAATCTCATTCCAGCCTCTCGCGCGATCTGGAGCCACATGACGCTATCGTATTTCGAAATTTCAGTGTCCATGCCACCCTCATTCAAACGCGTGCGATGGAGGCCATTTTTTAATATTTGCCGCCGGATGACGGAATGCATCGATGAATAGTCATGTCGGTACCCTCATCCGGTCCAGAGTTCGTCCTGTTTGCCTTTGTTTCTTCGCCCAAATTCTTCTCGGTCAGTAGTCTCAGCGTGCTTCTTGAAAATTTCCTTTCCTTTTACTGGTTGAACGTTGAACCGTCTCGTTCGCAGACGACTGACTCGTAGGTGATATCATCACTCAGTTCTGTCATTGCTAACCTAATGTTCTACCTCCCAAATCAGGAAGAGTATGGCGGCACGCAATCCCCTGTTATTACCAGAGTTACTTGACTGCGTCCTGGACGAGCTGGACGAGTCTCATTCGGTGAAAGCCGTACAAGAAGTCAGAATCAGCGTTCGTGAACCTTGCTCAGCGTCGCGGAAAGCGCTCTTTTCTCTCGCTCAAACATGCCGCGCAATCTCGGGGCCTTCGTTAGATCGCCTTTGGCGTGCGTTGGGATCGATAGTGCCGATTCTACGGCTTTTCAAGATAGCAGATCAGGGTGGGGGCCGCAAGACAGTGGTAAGTGCCTCTCATTTCTTGTTCGACCACCGTCCCTGACACGGCCAGATTCTACCCTCCCCCGCCGAATTGGCAACCATTCGTAGATACACTGTCCGCATCAGGGAACTCTGTATTCAGGCACATGTGCCTAGAGGTAGTTTCACCATTTCCTCATTGTTCTCGTTGCTCGACATTCTTCCGCGCCCACCGATCTTGTCAGACTTAGCAAGCTTGCAATCCCCTCACTTATTGCCAAACTTGAGGACGCTCGTCTGGGGTGTAGTAGCTTGTGTTTCTCAAAGCTCTGTCGTCGAGGAACTTATACCTCCTGGACTGGTTTCTCTGGACATCACTTTGGACTCAATTGTCGAGAAGTCAGACCTACTGGAGCGCCTTGCCTTGATCTGTCCGAGTCTCAAAGCTCTCAGGTGTAGCCCCTCGTCTCTCTATGATGATGAACCGAGCGCACTTGTCATTGCTGCTATTTCTAGCTGTGTCCGCCGTCTCGTGAATCTCCAATGTTTTGAGGTTTTTGCACCCCTTGATCGCATCGCTCTGAAGCATCTCATCCTATCTCCGAGTTTCAAGACCCTTGGCATCATGCTTGATCACGTCTCGTCAGTGACAGAGAAAATGGACATCACACGTGTTGACACACCATTTCCCAATGTCGAAACCCTCAGAGTGGAATTTTGGAATGTCCATTTCCTTGCTAGCCTCCTACGACCCTACCAACAATATTTTCGTGATGTTTGCCTTACACTCCGTCCAGAGTGGGTTCAACCCATAGCCGAATCCGTGCAGGTTTGCTTTGATGCGCTGGCCACACCTCAGCGAACCAAATCCCTTGAATCGCTCACTTTTTCGCTCTATGAATGTGTGGATGGGGTTGAACTGGAGAACTTGGGATTGGAAAATACCGCTGAAATCTATTGTCTCACCTTCGAGACGCTATCCCCCCTCGCAGCATTCTGCAGCCTTCAAGAGATCTATGTCTCGTTGCCAAACCAGATCTCCATTGACGACGACGAACTTGCGGCCTTGGTTCGCAATTGGGCGTCCCTCAAGGTTTTCTGGTTGAATTGCAGGTCTGGAGGGTGGCCTTGGCTGTCGGCCAAGTATGCCACCTTGAGAGGGCTACTGGCTCTTGTCGAGGCATGCCCACAGCTCTGCGATATTTGCCTGCCTATCGACGCGAGAGTCGTCCCGACGGATGCCAGCCCAGACGTTCATAGCATTGCCGTTTGGCGCGTTGAATTCCTTGATCAGTGAACCTGCTTTGGTGGCCGCGTTCTTCAGCAAGCATTTACCATCCGTCAAACTCCTGACTCCAGGGTTTTGGTGGTTCTGGTTGCCAGGAGACGGTAACGAGTACTCCGACGAGTGTCGACTGTGGATGGAAGTCGGAATGTTGCTGTGATGTTTTATTGTCAGCGTCTCAGGACGCCAGAGTTTTGCACGCCTTTTGTCGTGGTAAGTACTTGCACCGTAACCATTGTAGTTGAATCCAACTTGTGGTAATTACTCGCCAAATTCAAATGAAGAAGAACTGAGCCAGACTCTCTGTGGGGTGCCCTACTGCCTGACACCCTTGAAAGCGAGCACCATATTAGCATGTTAGTACTACTATGCTTCAGTGGTTCAACCGCGCTGCGCCGCGGCTTATCTCGATGCGTCCAATCTGCCTTTCGCAACTTGAACATCGATGCCAAACCATATCACCAGTGAAGTAACTGTACAGATCACGAACAAGAACGGAAAGCCCTGCCGATTGTCTGCCACTCTGTCGATGATCACTTTGACAACATAGGGCCCAACCATGGATGAAGCGCGGTTCGAAAGACCAAACAAGCCAAAGAACTGCACGTGTACGGGCCAACAGTGGCATGCAGTTAGGAACGACTCAACGCACCGTGTTGTCGAAGCCAGGTGGACAGAACTCAGCCATCATCGTCTGTGAAAATGCGTAGCATGGCTCTTGGAATAGACCGAACATGCCCTGGTTCGATCAGTGAAATTCGTCTCGAGACTCTGGACATATCTCACCAAAACTCCCAAGCGTTGTGGAACCTGGACAGATATGGTTAAACTGTAGTCGATGTCCGACTCACCCAAACTTATTAATCCATATACTGATCATTCTCCAGGGCGGGATCAAAATCGTCACAATATTGGTAATAACGAATTATGCATCTTCTTTGTGCTAATCATCCAGTAGCACTGGATGTACCAGAACCCGAGTATACTGATGGTCGAAGTGATGGTCTGGGTCAACCCAAGACTCTACGCGTTCTGCAAGAATAAAAGGTGAATTTGTCATTTTGATAGATGAGCACGAGGGTTCCAGTCGAAATATGCAGAGAGATACATGAAAGTATGCGGGAGATATTTATAAATCTTGAGATCTGCGACCGACGTAAACATGTTACTCAGGTCGTGGGATCATTTAATTACTTGTTTCCATCCCACGGTGAGGTAGTTTTCACCTTTGGGTAAAGGAGATCCTGGGCGAGGAGGTTGATATATAACTAGATCACGATCAAGCACTGCGATTCACTTGACCACAGCACTTACACCACCAAATTCCGAGTAGAACCCAATGCGAGTTGTCGCTATCGTAGCTTAAGTGCTGAATATTTGATTAAAAACGAAAGAACATACAGGGCCAAGGTATAGTCGTCGACCTTGGGATCGTTTGCCGTATTGGGCGGAAGGAGAGCCAGGTTCAACAGGGATGTGGCGACGCAACCGATGTTACTATGCACCTGGCACACGAGGATGAGCAAAAGCCACTGGTCTGGCGCATCACTGGACCCATCGTGGAGATATTGCTGATCGTATTCTTCAACAGGAATGTCGCCGTTGTCGTACTTTTCGCATAGGCTGCACGAGTGCAGTGTATTCCGGGCAAGACGAAGGACAGCAACAGTGTAAAAAACCAACGTCGCGCCATACGAAACGAACCCGATGATATAAAGTCCCATGGCGAGCCTCCAGCGGTCCGGAGCCAAACAACGACGATGCCTTTCTGTGCGCTGCGCCACCCACGTCCAAACGATATGCAAACGTGAGTGGCATACAAGCATACTGTGCGGCTCAACAGATCGCCATTTTGGTGAACGAGAGCCAAGTGCCCGAAGGTGCCATAGTCGGCGGGGGAATTGGTTGCGATCTCGTATTAGTCGTGAGTGGTTTACCCTACTTCGTCTAGTTGTCAGTGATCGTCCAGAAAATGCACGCCTTCATGGCGATGATGTTTCCTCGCGCAGCAAGCAGTCATGTTTGGGTTTATCAGCACTACGTATTCGAAACGATGGGTCTCTTGTTGTCTCTGACGCCATCAGTCTGCATCTGCCCATCATGACGCTCGAATTAATGGGGCGCAGGAAACTATCCAGCGCGACCTCAAAGTAAGTCTCGTCTGTGACCAAAATTTTCTGCATTAACTTTCACGTGCAGAATCTTGCGAACCATCTGTCCGCTATCTTTTTCAGTAGCGAACATGATGATCAATTTTGTCGGCTTTCAACGTGCCACGCGCAACGTCAAACATGATCTCATTCGAGCAGTCAATAACGATGAGCTGGATTCTGAGCTTCTGGCTAGTCAAACAAGACCGGTCGCCTCGCAGTATACACTACTTAGGCGATGACCTTGAGTTGTACCACCTTCTTTATTTAGATGTTGAGGGCGCTGAACGTTGATGATCCAGTCGTGCATGCAGAAGACATCTTAGCAGAGTCGACTCGTCGTACTGCCAGCCAATTGACGTTGATTATTTAATCTTTCCCACTGACTTCTGACACTGCTCGCATTCACCCAATGAACATTCATCGGCGTTCGTTCCCTGACTTTTATGAACGTGCATTGACCGGCAGAACACTGGTCAGAATTCAACTTGGTTTTTGGGCGGCTTTGGCCACCCAAATCGAAATTGAAAACGGCCCCAAAACGGCCCCGAAACCGTTTTCAATTCTGAACGTGCCTAATCTTTCGAGCTGTATCGCGAACGTGGGCCCTTTCGATCTCCACACGCGGTGTCGACCTCGTGACAGGGATTGGGACGAGCGGGCGTGGCAGGGAATGATGCGCATCGACTTCGGCAAGGCGATACGAACCGTTCCGTGAGCGCGAGACGACGACCATAGGTCTGAAATATCGTGGGCGACACTCGGCGTTCGAGGCGGGCTCGATTTTCTTGTTAAGCACGAGGACGAGTGAACCAGGCGGAAAGTCGTAGTCATGCGCTGCGCGTCGCTCGAAGTCGGCAACTGACGCAAAACGGCTGCGTACAACGCCCCCGTGGATCAGCTGAAGGTCATCATCTCGTTTGGCTGGCTGGCGAGTCACAGCGATATGGACAAGGCCGGGCTAGCCATTCGAGCGCGAATCAGTCACTGCGCCTGCGGATACTACTTACTTGGTGGAAACGCACGGAAATGGACGAGGGAATATGATGGTAACTCACTACCTGTGCTCTGGTAAGAAACCTGGGATGGATTGTCCTCGATCTCGGCGAATTGATATTCCAATCTTGTAGCTACTGGCGTGGGATTTCGATGACGAGTCCGTTTGTGTTCGTTCCGCGTGCCGTCTCGAAATACACCAAGGAATGGCACGGCATAGCCAGACCTCCACCGTCCCCGTCCCCTCCACCCGACCTCAGCGACGATGACGAGGACGGCAATGGTAAAGGAAGCGCCGTCGAACCCAAACAGTCCACCCTCGCCCAAGACCAGGACATCGCCTCCCTCGTCTCCCTTGCCCTTTCCGACTACAACGTCTGGCACGATGCGGACCTCCGCTGGAAGCTCGACACGTGCCTGCAGGACGATGTCTCCCCCGACGACGCTGCATGTACGTGCCTTATCCTCGTTCTCTATCTCGTCACTCACCCATCTGCGCGCTCACAGTCGTCCCCGTCAACTACCTCCTCCGCCGAGCCCCGTGTCGCAGTGCTCCTCCAGGACATCCAGAGCCGTCAGAGACGCAAGTCGTGAAGTCACTCCGCGCGCACGCAAGTTCCACCCTAGAAGTGCGGATGCGTCTCCCCCTCCCCTCCATGTCCACTGCAGCCACTGCACCCGCTTCGTCCATCTGGTACGGCTCCGGAAAAACATCTCGAAAGAAGGACGTGGGTGGGTACGAAGTTCGTAGGAAAGACTGGGTGACGCTACGCGACCGTCCGTCGCGTGGGTGGACGCGCGCGCGATGGGACGACTTGACCGCATACATTGTACGTTTCCTCGTCTCCTCCAATACAGTATATCTGATCCTGCGCCTAGGAGTGCGTACCGCACCAGTACCGTACCATCGGTGCCATCGCTCGTTTCGTCGACTCGCTCTTCTCCGAAACAGGCGCCGAAAGTACCGGCGCGAATCCACGCGTCCAGTGCGTCACCCTCCCGCCCCACTACCTCGACAAGCCCGGAGACGCGCCAAAGTGCAAGGGCTACGCTTTGGTCACGTTCTCGACCAAGTCACAGCTCTCTGCCATTCTCCACGCGTGGCCGTGGAAGCGATCAACATCCCATCCCGACGATAACGCGTCGCCCATCATTAAAGAAGCGGCCAAGTATGGGCTACGCGCAATCTCCAGGGCACGCTGGGAAGCGTTGAACGAAGAATACCTCGCATATAGACAGGCACTCGTGGACGAGGTGACGCGCGCAGAGACGGAGATGGAGTGTGCAAGTTCGGGCGAGGCCTCCGATTCCCTTCAAGGACACGATCAAGGGCAACCTCTGACTCAAATCCAATCAGACGTGCAGACGATCCCATCCTCTCCCTACCCATTCGACTGCCTCGTCTTCGTCCGCAACGTCCACTCAGACACGAACAAGACGATGCTCAAATCTCTCTTTGCGCAAGCGTTCCACGACCAAGGTGGATCAAGCACGGACCGAGGACCCACGGCGGCGGTTGGCATCGATTACGTCGACTTCAACAAGGGTATGGACACGGTGCGTCTCCCCTCTTAATATATGCGAGTCCAAACGCTGACACGCGACTCGCGCGCTTCAGTGCTACCTTCGCCTCGCCTCCCCGTCCCACACGACGCTTTTGCTCGCTTACTTTGACGCAAATGCCAAGGCGCAAGCGCACGGCCTGGACGCGACGGGGCGCGTGCCCCTCGCGGGCGACAAGCCGATCGCGATGGAGCGGGTGCGTGGGAAGAAGGAAGAGCTGTATTGGGAGAAGATTCCAGAAAAAGTGAGGCGACAGGCTGTGGAAAGGGTCGTCCAGGCACAGCTCATAAGATGCGATGTGCCATCCACGGACATGCAGGGCCCCGGCGCAAGCGGAGATAAACGGAAGAAACGACAGCGCGAATGCTGAGGCGTTACTCTGTGGTTCACGTTGAACACTAGCGAAAGTCATGATCTGCAGAAGGTAGACAAAGAAGTACTGTATGGTCACGACAGCTTTCTCCCGTAACCATTGATTGCCTATGCCAAGAGTGATATCTATGCTAGCGGATATGGTAGCATATCGCGTGCGCACGTCAAGGAGCAGCGAACTGTACGTGCACGCGAGTCAGCGTCGAGCATTGCAGCTGTGAGCACTGGGTGTACCATTTTACAATCAATTCTCATCGTCTTGTAACCGTTCCCTGACTCTAGCGAGAGCTTTGCCGAGTTCATTGTTGCCATTGCCAAGGGGGCCCTCGCCCCAATACGAATTCTCGTTCGAATAGATAATGTCTGCAAGTCCCGTCCCTAATAGCAATGCACGCAACGACGGGTGCTGCTTGAACTTCAGATACAATACATCTTCCATCTACCGCCTCGTCAGAAACGTCGTAGATCAAAGACAAACAGCAGTCGCACCGCTTTCATAAACACCTTCCCTCAATCCGGCCTCACATGCTCCTGGAAGCTCGCCGAAAGCGGATACATATCGTTGACGTTTTGGCACTTGCGTAGGCGCTCCTGTAACGCCGGCTGGTGAGTGAACTTGAGCGCCTCGAACAGATGCAGCGCCGTCGGAAACATCTTGTTTCTGTACAGAACCCGGTGCGGCGAGTGGTTCACGAATCCGGCGTATTGACCTGCGTGGTTGAATCTGACCGGCGGGATGACGTTCGTCGTCGTCGTCGTCGTCGTCTGCGACCACGAGTGGCCGTGTCGACTCGACTCTGCGTCCACGTCGCTCGGTCCTCTGAGCGGTTGCTTGCCCTTAGACTCGTCCCTGTCCAACATCCGTCCGAGGCCCGATGGCGGCTGCGGGGCAGGTTCGACGATAGCGAGCAAGTTCAAGTTTCTGTCGGCGGGCAGGGTTTCGAGGACGTGTCGGTAGGGCGACGAGTTCCACACGTCCGCCGGAGGGGGCGGGAGAGGGTTCATGGACGTCGGGGTCGAGGCTGATTCTGGCGACGTCAGTGTCTGTGGTCGCCTCGACCGAGGCGCACGCGTAGGCACTTCTGCAGGTGACCCCGGTGCCTGGCGGAACGCCTGGGTTGGCGGGGTGTCCCACATGTCCACTGGAAGAGCCGGGAGAGGGTTGTTGGACCTTGGGATCCGGGTTGATTCTGGCGGCGACGCTGGCGTCTGCAGTTCCCTCGACGGAGGCGCGCGCACAGCCGCCTCTGCAGGCGACCCTAGCCCGCGCATCTGCATCGGTGCTGACCCGGGCGCCTGGCGGGACGCCTGCGTCGGTGGGGTGTACGCTAGCCGATCGTAGACCCGCATCGGCGCGGAATAGACCATCCTGTTGGGTGGGCTCGCAGCCGGTGAGTGTGAGTGCGTGAGCGACGCATCAGCGATCGGTGCTGATCCGCTCGACGGCGGCGCACGCATACGAGGAGGCGCCTCCGTGGGCGACCCGAGCTCGCGCATCTGCATGGGCGCGGACCCCGGCCTTTGGTGGGACGCCTGCGTTGGCGGGGTGTACGCCGGCTGATCGTAAACCCGCATCGGCGCGGAGTAGACTATTCGGTTGGGCGGAGTAGCAGCCGGCGGGCGCGTGGAGGACGCATCACCGGATCGGTAAAAGTCGGTGAAGCGGACGCGCCCCTGGTCCGTCGGTGGGGTAGACATGAGACCTCGAGGTGTCATGAGGACTGGGGCCTGGGTCTGTGGGGCAGGCGGTGGAGAGGGGACTAATTGTGCGGCCGAGGGCGAGGCGGGTGCTGTGGGCACCGAGCCAGAGGTACGCGCAGGCCGGAGGGCAGCGGATGGAACGACGGGATGTACAGGCGCTTGGATGACGTAGCCACTGCCTGGACCCCTCATGACGACAGGCTGATTGACAATAGAGGGCTGTGCGAGTCCCTTCTGCGTGAGTGCATACGATGCAGGAGGCCCCAACTGCACCAGCGGGTCTGTACGTCGACAAAGGGTCAATGGGATGACGCACGATAATGTGGGGACGACATACAGTCAGGGAAGGGACCGGATTGGGAGGGATATCTTGCAGTGACTTGCATATCAGAGTGATCAGTCACTGATGCTTGTCGGGCGCGATGGCCTGCCCACACTTCCGAATGCCCTTGAAGGACTGGGTTTTATGTCCCTACCGCACAGCCATTGTGCACCGCAGACTGGTATCAACCCAGAACGGGTCATACTTGCTGTGGACGTATGTAGTCGTTCCAGAAATCCGGAGGCCTCGCCGGTCGACCGGAGTCCATAAACGGGTAGTGCAGAGTAGGTATTGTCCAGCTAACGGTGGAGCCTCTAGGTCAGGGTCGAAGATGCGATGAGGTTGGGACAAAAAGCGGCCAGGTTAAAAAACGAGCAGTATACAATAAGATATACATGAGAGTCGTACAGAATCAGCGGTCGTTGCTATTATTACGGCTTCACACAATGTCATCTTTTGAGAATCAGCTCTCGCCGTCGCGTCGTAAACGCTCCCTGAGCCGAATAAGAGCTTTTCCGAGCTCGTTCGCACCTTGGCCGGAGGAACCGTTGCCCCAATACGTGTTCTCGTCCGAATAGATAATGTCAGCAAGTCCTGTCCGCAGCAGCAATGCCCGCAACGTCGGGTGTTGCTTGAACTTGAGGTACAACACGTCCGCCATCTAATCATTCCGTCAGACGCCCCCCAAAAATCAAGGAACATCACACGCACTGCCCTGAGAAACACATGTCCCCAATCCGGCCTCACGTGCTGCTGAAAGCTTGCAGAGAGGGGATACATGTCGTGCACGTCCTTGGACGCCCGGATCTGTTCCTGCAATGACGGGTGGTGTATAAACTTGAGCGCCTCGAACAGGTGCAACGCGGTCGGATATAGCTTGTTCTTATACATCACCCGGTGCGGCGAGTGGTTCAAAAACCCGGCGTACTCGCCCATGTGGTCAAACTTGATTGGCGGAGGTGCGGTGGGGGTGGGCGTGTCCATTGGGGCTGAACCGGCGCGGACCCTAGCACCAGCACTGGAACCCACGCTGGCGGTGGGCGGTGGGATGACGATCGTGGCTGACCGCGAGTGGCCATGGCGACGCGGGCCAGCACCGATGTCGCTTGCTCCCGCGGTGCTTCGCGAACGAAAGAGGCCATTAAATGGTATGTTCCGCATGTCTCTGCCAAACGTTGACCCGGAATGCGATGGCGGGGACAGAACCGGCTCAGGTTCGTCGACAAGTCCATCTACATGGTAAGGGTGACCAAGGAGGTCCGGGAGTTCTGTGGGGAGATTCGCGAGAACCTGGCGGTAAGGCGAAGTATTCCATATATCCTGTGGGGGAAGGGGGAGCGGGTTGTTAGGCCTTGAGATCGCTGATGCTCTTGGTACAGGCGGCGCTGATCTCGGAGTCGGCATTGGCATGGAAACATGGATGGGCGATGGTGTACGGATAGGCATCTGTGTAGGCGTAGATGCTGCGATAGGCGGCTGTACTGGGGTACGTAGATGCATCTGCGCGGGGACGGATGAAGGCATAGGCACAGGCATCTGCGTTGGTACAGAGGACGGCGTTCGGCTTGGTAGAACCACGGTCGGTGGAACAACGGGTTGTACATTAGCTGGGCGGTGGCTATCGGCGTGTGGGATGTACGTTAAGTTGAGCGCAGTGTGTGGGTCTGTGTTGACGATCTGGGGCGTGTTGGGCCTTGGCAATGGTGCTCGTCCTGGGGGTGGCACCTGCATGGGTACATACGTCGAAGGAGGATCAGGCATCCGCATCGGAGCAGACGACGTGTAGCGAGCCCCCGGTACAGACGATTGCGCCGTCTTCCCTAGTGTTCGCATCGGAGCAGAAGATGTCCCAGAGTGTTTGGGCTTCCGTACTGATGAATGACGGTTGTTCAGGCCAAGGATCCGCATCGGTGCGGAAGCTGGCCCACGGCGATGGGGTATCCACGTCAGCGATGAGCGTCTTGTCTGGTCATGAATCCGCATCGGAGCGGAAGCCGGCCCCCTGCGGCGAGGCATCGTCATGAACGTAGAATATGACTTCTGACGAGCAAGTCTCATGGGCGCGGAAGACCGACGCCAGCGGGGTAGGCCAGCACTCGAGGGAAGTACAGGTACACTGTTATCCGGGTGCGATGCCAAGGCGGACGCAAGTGCTCTGTGTCGAGCGGGTCGTTTGGGAGTGGCAGGAAAGCGCATCTGCATGCCTGGCGCTGGTACGATGGTGGGTTGGACGGGGCCTGCAGCAACCATCGGGACAAAAGCAGCCGGCAGTGGGGGAATGTGCTGCACGAAATAGATCGGTACCGGTGATAAGGGAAAGACAGACCATACCTTTGGGTCTGCACATGGTGTCAGCACGCACGCACGCACGCACGAGGGACAACACACAATGTGATATGATTGGTGGGTAGTTTGCGACGACGAAGTCGAATTTTTCGTTTTTTCTATGTTTTTTGTGCCTTTTCTTGGTGGGACTGAGAAACCAGAAGCCATGATTCGATGGTTGGTCATTTCTCGCCACAGGGACAGAGTACGGAGTGGGTCTGGATGTGCTGGAACCCATTAGCGTCGCGACTGCGGGGGATGGATGCCTGGCCTGGGTAGGTGGAATACCACTGAGAAGTTCTCTGTGATGTGTGGAGCGCAGGCTTGTGGATGCGGCTCCGCCGTCGTGCTGCACAGGAAGTGAAAAAAGCGCGGTTGGGTCAGACAGGACTCATCTTGGCTGGCAGGGTTGATTCGTGGGAGCTCGCTGTCCTGGAAGTCGTTGATCAGCGCCGTCGCTGAGCGTCATACTCGAGGCAAAGTCAGTGCCTCTCGATCACACATCCCCCAACTGGTACATATTGCAGTTGATAAACTGCCGCCGGTGGCTCGAGTCGGGTCCCCCACAGGCGCATCACCTTATCTCCGCAAATGCTGACCTTGCATGCTACTAATAAATCGACACCAAGTCTGCACGCGAAATCAGCCTATAAAAGTCCACGAACGAAATATCACTCCTGCGCAATGACCTATCACACACCCGAGCTCAGATCAATTTATCCCAGTCTGCCGAGGCAGGCTATCTATCTTGAATTGTTCCCTCAGACGGGCTTATCGCTAGCTGTTGTTGTTTTTCGTGTACGAAATCAAGTTGGCCCGCTGTCGGCCACCCATAATCATGGCACCGAGCTATGCGAGTTATGCGCCGCACTTTGGCATAAGCCGCATAAAGTAAGCGTGTTTCTTTGATTCAAAGGTGCCCACAAGGTTAGTTCAGCATCGTTTGTCGTATAGAGAGCATATCATGTAAAGTCGTAAACGTCACTACGATAGGAAACATAAGTTGTACCACTTTCGTTTTTTCTTGGGAGGAGTCGGGGTAGGTAATCTATCAATTTATTAGCATCCGGTTCGTTACCATGCTGGCGCACGTACTCATCCACAAGTACTGGATATTCCTTACGCAAAGAAGCGATCGCCTGTATAATTTGGGCTCGGTAGGCTAAGCGGATGTTACTAGGAATAAGTAGCTTCCTTCTCCAGATGGCAACACTGTTGCCGGATGGCGATGGGAGGAAGACAAAGACTATGGCTTGCATGGCCGGATTATAGTAACCGACAGACTCTTGCAAAATCCGATCCCTGGTCAGCTGGATGTTGTCCCAGGTAACCCAATCAAACGCTGGCTCGTTTGCAGAATGAACGGGTCGGTAGGTAGCATTGACAATCAATGCACCTCGCTCTCGGGTCTGCAGAAATTTCTGTAGCTGAGGAACATGAGGGGGTGATGGTGCATTGGGTGAATGGTGACTCACACCGAATGATGCAATCCCGAATGACATTGTATTTATCCAATTTAAAATTGACGAGACTCGCTTGTCCTTGTCCGGGGGAAACAGCCAGTGGAAACGATCCGCAGCCTTGCGTTGCTTGCCGTAAAAAGCGTGTTGCACCTCCTTCAGTGCTTCACCGCGTGACTCGATGAAATGAACACCCGCACGACCTAGTTCCCAGGAAGCATAAGAATGGAGGGAGAGATAGAAGCCACATACGTGGAAATAAATTAACTCTACGACCCCAGGATTCTTGTGTCGTGTCTTCTTGTTCTTCATCATTACTCCATCTACCACCGCGTCTCCATTCCTCCGACCGTCGTCTATCGTTCTCGCTCTGTGGCTGTGGCTTTGCGTCTTGCCGCTGTGGTTTGTTCCCGTTCCTCTGGCCGTCATGCCCATGCTGCGGTACATGTCGAAGTCCAGGCTGCCGTGTCGGATGTCGATTCGTATACTGAGAGGATTGGTGTTGCTGCCATTTATTAGCAGGCAGGCTCTGGGATGACGCTCCAGAGCTCGGGGGCATGTGATAGGGCTGTTGTGTCCGTCGTGGGATATCGAGTAATGCATTTAAAAGTTGAGGCCTCTGAATTTTGGATAATGCTGGGGTGTTCTTAGTTGAGCCCAGTGAGGATGGAATGACGGAATCAAGTGTGGTCTTGGGTAATATTTGTGCCTCCTCGGCCCAGCTCTGCCATCCACTGGTTTCTGTATGCGACGTTATTTTGGAATGAATGGAACGCGCAGACACGGTATGATCCCATGGCACAGGACGACCCTGTTGTCGACCCCAGGCGTCAGTGGAGTGTTTGGACCTCGGGATCGTCGATGGTCTCAGCATAGGCTGCGCTGGTCTTGGCGTGAACATTGGCTTCGGGACAGGCATCGATGAAAGTGTAGGGATAGGCATCCGTGCAGGCGTGCTAGACGAATGTGCGGGAATAGGCGCCTGTGTATGGGTGGTTGGATGAACGTGCACGGATGAAGGCATAGGCACATATGCAGGTGTCGATGTATGCATTTGCATTGGCACAGAGTACGGCATTCGGCTGGGTTTACCTGCGGTCCGCAGGGGTACAGGTCGTGCATTAGATTTGCTGTGGCTGTCTGCGAAGCGAATGGACATTGAGTTTAGTGCAGCATGCGGGTCAGGGTTGACGGTTTGGGGCGTTTTAGGCCTCGACATTCGGAGCTGAACCAGGTCCCTGGCGGCGAGGTATCTCTATGACCGTGGAATATGGCTTCTGGCCAGGAATTTGAACTGGTGCGGAAGACAGGCGCCAGGCCGCCGGCGGGGCGGCAGGCACTGAGCAAGCAGTCAGCGGGCACACGGGTAACAAACTGTTACCTTGGCGTGAGGCCAATGCAAACGCGGGTGCGCTTGTACGAGCAGATGGTTGGGCTCGAATGCAGGCCCGTCGATATGGAGAGACTGCCTCCAGCGACTCCGGCTCCGCCGTGGTGTTGCACAGGAAGTGAAAAGACGGGGGTGATCCCGGACAGGACCCATCTCGCCCAGGATATCTCGTGGGAGCTCACTGTCCTGTAAGTTGTCGATCAGCGCCGTCGGGCGTTAGTAACTATAGCAAATCAGTGCCTCCCGACCACAGATCTGCCGAACATACATATTGCCATCGATCACGTGACGAAATCTTAGGAACGGAACGGAGCTACTAATGGTACCAGAGATGCTGTTGGAGATGCGATAGGAGGGTGAAGAACAGCAGTAACTATCAAGATGGACTGACTGTGAAGTAGCGAGGTGCTGCAGGGAAACAGGATGGGTTGGCGCAGTGCAAGCAACAATGAAACAAAAGACAACGGCACTATCCTTCGAAAACGATAGCGTGAATGGCACAAAACTAGCAGAACACAGCAAGTAAGCAGCGCGACAAATCGACAATGAAAATCAAAATAAAGGAAGATGAGGTTGCGTACTCTATTCCAGGTTATATGACCTCCAACACCTTCACCCGGATGTCTTTAGGGTCCGTTTGGGACGGGACTCCGGGAAGAACGATCTCGTTCTCGGAAGCAACACGCTTGTACTGACCAGTCGGCTGTTGCTCGAGCAAGAGCGCGCTGAATGGTCTACCGAGCCGAGAAATCAGCCGCAGGGCCTTAGTCAAGGTATCCACCCGACCCAAAGGTTCTACAGACGAGGGTGAACCAGGCACAGAATGGTCGTCTGTACCATCGCCAGAGCCCGCATCGGATCCAGCTTCTGGCTCACCGCTCGAGCCAATTGCGATAGGCTCTCGTTCGTCGTCCGACACGAATCCATCAAGTGGATCGCGGAGATCGTGGAGCCAAGGATGCGCAAAGACGAGCTTCCGAGGGTTCTTCAATGGCATCACGTCCACAGTACTAAATTCCACTCTGCCGAGCAGCGGGATCGTCGCGCGATATAATGTCCCCTGATCACCACCTAGTTCCTGCACGCGAATTTTCGCGACAGTGAATACGATGCATGGGAGCTGTAAACAACGGTTCATGAAAGTTGCCCGAGGGAGTTGGATGACTTGGTTGTATAATGCCAGGGTAGCCTGTGGTTCCAAATGAGCACGCAGCTGCTCGACACATGTATGAAGTTCACTGGAGTCCATCGGCGGGGGGGTATATGGAGTCTGGTTGTATACAGCGAGAGAGGCAGGAAGGGCGGAATTATACGATAAGGACTTCCCTGTCCAGGCAACGATTGTCACGTCTCCCGTCCGAGCGACGACGTTCTCTAGAAGCTGGCCGATCGCTGTTTTTCCCAACCCGTAGCGAGGAACGATATCGCTGGAGAATATCCCGATCAAGGAATATGCTATATCCTCTTCTACTGTGGCATTACGGTTGGATGCCAGCTGAAGTTTCTCCCGCACTCCAAGATCCACCAGCTGGAAGCTCGTAACAGTCTCCACAGTGATTCCCATGGCCCGAGCCAGCTCCTGCTTGATGGCAGGGGACTCCTTGTGGTTAGAGTGCTTGTCGTTCAGATAAGGCTTCCAGTCGCGAGTATAGAATCGGATAACTTTCGATGCGAGGAGTTCCTGTAAGGTCCAAGCACGTGTCATCCATCGGCTCATCGTGAGGTCACCGAGCTCTCCGAAGGACATAATGTCCGCGAGATAGACGATGGTTTCTTCTGCTTCCTCGTACCAGGTATACATGGAGGTGAGCGACTGGCTTAGGATTGCACCCGTGGTCTTGTCAATGCAGCAGGTATCTGACCAGACCCATCTACCACCACTGTCGCGGGCTGTTCTGCAGAACTGGCGAAGCTTCTCGTTGAGCGGCGATTCGTCTAGATTCCAGACAGACTCGACCAAATTAACATCCTGGAATGTTGGTTCCCTGCCTTCCCACGTATGAGAAAACATGATCCACTTGAAGTGTCTTGCGATCAATCGATGAATGTGCCCGCGGTCTATCTTCGTCGCGGCGGTCTCAGATATGAGTTTCTTGAATGTCACTTCTAGCTTGTACATCCGAATCCGCTCTTGCGCATCGCACAGACGACCAGTCGCGACGTCAATAAGAACAAGCGGACAGAGACTGAATATGTCCCGAATGGCAGTCTCAATAGCATCCACTATCTCGCGTGGCGAGGTGTAGTTCGTTCGTAGGCCTGAAAACATTGTGATATACATTCGAAACGTATGATCGGAAATACGTACGGCGAATTTCTTCGTCTGGGGAATTCTCCATGATCGAGAGCATGCGGAGGATGGCATGGATGGCTTCATCATAATCTCCCGCCCCGTGAAGAGCCGCATGTTTCCTTTCATATCCTTCATGCAATGACGGGTTCCGTTTAATCACCTAATCGCGGCGAATTGATGGATATTACAATGAATACACCACAACTTGCTTACCTCGTTCGCATCCGCCAGCGCATCATTCCACAACCCTTTTAAGGCTCGTGATTTGCTCCGTTTCACGAGAATGTCTACTGGGTCGGAGGGACCCAGAGACAGTATGGAGGTGTAACGTGCGATCGCATCGTCGAGTTCCTCTGACACGAGCGCTGCATCTCCCAGCGCTTCAAGCCTCTCGATACACTTATTTTCCATATCTAATCACATGCAGTTCAATGGCCAAGTCCACTGGATGTATGTACTGATACACACCTCCAGCCCACACTTCTAGCACACTGCTTGAGTGTATCTCCTCGGAATCCATCATCCCGATCAGTACCTTTAAAGCTTCTTCCACTAGACCGGAGGCGTAGAGATCTTCGCAATGATATCGCTGCACCGTGACCCGCAGCCCATTGAACGTCCATCCGAATATCTTACCCAAAGTCAGCACACTCACGAGTGTCACATTCGCAGAAAGAAGATACGTACGAGCGAAATTGCTTCTAGATCCCTCCCAGTGCATGATGGAGCAAGGCTCCATCCTCGCTCGAGTGACTGCTCTGCACGTGCATAGTCACCTTTCATCTGGTACATTTTCCCGAGGACCTAGGCCATATGGTCATTTGCAGGACTACAGTCAGATTTCACCATGTGATACCTGGAGGCAACAATACATCGTCTCATCGTCCCTCGAGACGGAGATCATATTGATCACACGTGAGATTGCAGTGTCATGTTTCTCGCCTACAAATAATACGATAGTCTGGGTGATAGAAAGCTTAGCCGTAAAGAAGACCGGTATACATGCAGATCACAAACCTTGATCAACAACAGTAAATTGCTTTCTTTTGGATCGCAATTTCCGAATGCAAGGTCGAATACCTGCATAGCTTCTGCGTGTTCGTCCTTTCCCACATGCGCGAGAGCGCGGGCGATATAACCCATGGTTGACGGTCGAGAAACGATAGACTGGAGGTGTATGAGCAGAAATAACCACGGGACAGAGGGAACATGGAGTTACCTTCTTGGCGTCCTCAACAGCGGACGCCCAATTTCCTAAGCGTACCTTCAACAGAGCATTGTGAGCGAGTACATGGTGCATGTCACTCGACTCGGACGATGACCATGTGTCTGGATCGAAGATCAGTGTATCCGCGTCAACAGAGCGCTCACACCTCCATCGTTTGAAGTCAGCGATGCCAACGGATAACCTCGGTTTGCCCTCGGAAACGTCTCTCTCCATCAATGCAGCGTGCAAATCGGATATATCACGCTGAAGACGAGTAACGTCGGTGTGGTAGTCAGCCTTGATGGACTCGATTTCCGTTCGTGCAGTTCCCAAAGCGAATTGGAGGGTCTGAACCGCAAGTACATTTTCGTCTGCCTCAGTTTGTTGGGCTCTGAATGCATCAAGTGCTGCATTCATCCGGGAAATCTTTTCGTTCTTCAAGAAGCCAAGTTGCGAACGTGTCAGAATAGGAGAAGACGGAAGTATACAATCACTTGCTTTCTGGAATGGATGAACGATAAGATCAAAACACGGGGATGAAGAATGCTACCCACCTGGGACACTGCTTGGTTGCTTGCAGCCAGTTCCTTTTTTAAAGCAGTGATAGATGACTGCAGATCCAATCTATCGTGCTGATAACGAGCTGCATTACTATCGTAGTCAGCCTTGTTCGTCTCAGCATCCCTTCGAGCGATCTCCAATGCTGATTGGAGAGTCTGTATTCTCCGACCACCTTCATCGGCATCAGCTTGTTTGACGGAAAGCTCGGTAATAAATTTGGCCTTCAAGTCCTCGAACGCGAGATTTATGCGAGAAATTTCTTCATCCTAGCGAAGTAAACCTATGTTTCCAACCTGACAGATGAAATTGGAAACACGAGCCTCACTTTCTGGAAGGGAAAGATCAACTTCTGGTTTGCGGCACAGCGAGATGACTTACCTGTAACAACAGTCGTTCGCTTTCAGCCGTCTCCTGTTGTAGGGCACTGATGACAGAACGTAGATCGGACTGATCGCGCTGAAGAGAATCGATTTTGGTACGATAGTTAGCCTTGAGAGCTTCCGCTTCCTTGCGCGTGGTTTCCAATGCCGATTTGAGTGCCTGAACTTTGTTGTCGGCCTCAGCTTGTTTGGCAGCGAGCTCGGCAGCGTGATAGGCTTTGAATTCGTCAAATGCCACGACCGTGCGAGCAATCTCTTCGTCCTGGGAAAGAAACAAAGAAGAGGAATACATTACTATCTCAAAAGATAAAGTATAAGGCAATCGCTTACTTTCTGATGCAGCGAGGCATGAATGGTTATGGGGAAGGCGTCAAGGCGTCAAGTCAAAATCACTCACCGCCTGTTCGACAGAAATGACACGAGACGTTTGACGATGTAATGATAACATGGGTACAATAATCACTCACTTCCTAGATAACGACATGAAGCGAGACATGAGTGTGAAAAGTGGGAGATAAATGAGGCTCACAAGCTGCGAAATACATGACGAGATACACAGCATGAACAAACCGAGTTGACGATCACTCACGTCCTAATTGTGAAGAAAAATACATCTCCGTGGGGATGCCAAAGACGGGAGAACACATAACTACTTACTGACTAGATAAGGTTCGATAAGCACCATGTGGAAACACAGTCGGGCAATTATACTCACAAACTGGACATCGGAATGCGAAAAGCACATACAGTCAGAAGTCAGAAAGGGGTCGGAAATAAAGTCTGCAAGGACTCACGAGCTATTAGTAAGATGCAGTCAGTGAGAATTTATGAAAGACAGAGACGATCACTCACTTCCTAGATAGACATTACAAGAACAGAATTGTCTGACGCGGCTGGAAGGGCGCAGAATCCACAAATACTCACTTTCTGCAATGGGCCGCATCAGCGAGTATAAAACAGCTTTAAGTGTGCACGTGGAAAGGTCGCTTACAAACTGTGGGATTCGATAAATATGATACGTTCTGTAGCCGTTTGTATATACGAGCACTAGACGAGCACTTACGAGCTACAGAGAAGGCATGCGTGTAAGAGGTAGCTGGTAAAAGATTGAGTAACCACTCGTTCACTCACTGCCTGGAATGACGGGTATACCACAGTCTGTCAAATGGATAGTTCCTATTTGAGTATCACTCACGAGCTACCAGCATAAAATAAGCTCGTCATATAGTTTTAACAAAAAAAAAACACTTACCCCCTAGACGGTTTGGACGAGTACGACACGGTCGTGAGATGGCTTGGCCGTGTGGATCAATGATCACTCACTCCCTACGTAAATGCGGCAAGTGCGGTGCGGTCATCGGATGGCTGGACGGCGTGGATGAGATGGTCACTCACCGACTATGCGCGATGGACAAGCGGGATACTGCGATGAGCTGATTGCGGAACACGGTGCTATGATAACCCACCGGCTATGTTGAATGAGGTAGTTTAGCATGGACTCGATGCAACTGAAAAGGGATCACGCACTGACTACGAAGTGCAACAAGCACAATAGTAGCGAGATCAAACTACCGTAGATTCGACAGCCACTCACTCTCACACCCTAAAAACAAACAGGATATGCCGGTAAGGCAGTCATGAACGCATCGAGCTGATGGTCACTTACCCCCTAGGTTGATTGTGGCAACGCGATACGCAATCGTGAGATGGCTGGAAATGGAATGCGTGTACTCGATATTAACTGACCCTCTAAATTTGATGCGAAAAATAGGAGACAGTCATGAGACGGCAATGAAGTAGACATCTGACAGCCAACTCACCAACTACATGGAAAGTGCGAAATGCGATATGGTCGTGAGAGGCCGTGCAAGTGTAGATTTGACGACTGCTTACAGACTAGATATAGATAATAAGATCTCAAGGCAATTGTCACAAACATCCCGAGATCACTCACAGACTAGATTGAATATAACAGCCACGGTATCGGTGGTGAGACCGTTGTGAAAAGGTGTATGCAAAGGTCACTTACTCCCTAAGATGCGACAAACACGACGTTGAGAGAATAATAAAAGCACTGACTTGATGATTACTCACTCCCTAGATATATGTAAGCACGATATGTCGGGCAAGAGCTAAGGACATGAATTGAAAACCACGTACTCTCTAGATAGAATGTGCTAAGTATGATGGTGAGTGAGCGCATAAAGCTCGCGGTCACGCACCAACTACGGGAAGCATGACAAGTTATGAAGTGGCTGTGAGAGTATAAGGTTGATGGCTACTCACAGACTTGAAAGGACATGGATATAGCCACGAAACAATGAAACGATGACCACTCACAGACTAAATAAGACATAACAAGTATGGAACACTTGTGAGCCAGCCGTGAAATGGATGGGTTCATCGATCACTCACCTTCTACATTGGTTTTACGAGGATGTAGTCACGAGATGGCAACGAAAGTAGGGATTCGAGAACCACTCACAGACTACAGTGCGTGAGACAGACACGATGTGGTAGTGAGATGGCCGTGAACCGCAGATTTCATGACCACTCACAATCTAGATTGGAGGCAACAAGAAACATGTGAATGTGAGATAACGATGAACAGGATGCGTTGGGCAACTACTCACTTCCTGGATGTAACGTGCAAACATCATATGAGATGACCATGAAAGCATGGATTCAACAACCACTTACTTCCTGGATAGGACAAAAACAATTAGTTAGCAATATGAGCATAAGTTCTACGATTACCTACCCTCTGTATGGGAACGTCAAGTACGACATGACCTTTCGTGAGAGAACCAAAAAACATTGATTCTAGTATCACTCACCAACTAGATCGAAAGCACAATATGCTTGAGAGTCAGCCATGAAAACATGAATTCAGCAAACATGTACCCTCTACATGGGTGGCAACAAGCACAATAAAATAGTGAGATAGCTGGAAAGCATGAAGTCGATGGTCACTCACCAGCTACACATTGCAGCCGCCGAGCATGATCAGCCATCAGAATGTCATAAAAGGGTATCACTCACAGCCTAGATGCGATGTAATCCCTCTCAAGACTGTCAGAAAAGCAGGAACCAAGTATCACTCACAGACTACATCAGCAAACCAACCCCTCTCAGGACATGACTGGACAGTATTGGCTATTACAACAGGCTATACAGAGATGACAGCAACGTTCCCAATTGTCTAGACCTAGACAACAGCCTATAGTCTGGTCCTATCCTTTTCCATCCTGGACTAGACGAGATACAGTATTGGACAGACTGGCATAACGCAAAGATAACCCTTATTTCACAATCTAGACAGTCTGTCACAGACCAGGCCAGCCTGGACACAAGGCACCAGGCTAATTAGACCCATTACTACTAGAATTATTACTGTCATCATAGCAGGTAGTAGGATACAAGACGAAAATCAACAAGCATCATATCATAACACTAATCGAGGCTGACATCAAACCCACACCCACCAATAGCCAGTTCCTGATTACTCATGCCATTGCTGAAATATTATGTCATCACGAGATAATTCAGTTACACAAAAAATACTCGCCTCCCTAACTGCGCCCATCGCTTGCGCTCTGTGCTCGTCTTTGCGCGGTGGATCTCGTTGGCATCACACTTACTCATTAATCCGAGGATTTCCTTGTAGACCGGTAAATATGTACCAACTCGGAAGTTGACTTCCCCATGGCCAGAAGCAATCTCATCTAGAACGACTTTGAGCTACAAGTTGATTAGCACATGAATTAAATAGTGGCGAGAAACAAACCGCAGTGGCTGCAAGGGCCACCGTGGCTCTCGGGACCTCTGCAGCGAACACCTCGGGAAACAGCTGACCAACGGAAGAAGGGCCAGTGTAGAAAAAATCAACCACAACGCCCGAGAGGGCAGGATGTGCGAGATTGTTTGCACGTCCCTAGAAGCAGTTCAGCTAACACGAACCCATATGAAATTATCTTACCTCGGCATCAGGTTCACCCCTTAAGAATAAACCACCATTGCCGAGAAGGTTCCTTGCGATCTCGATGTTTCGCTCGTGACGGTTTTCAGGATCCCATGTGTATCGTTGGGTGACAAAGGTACGGGCCTTTTTCCTCAATGCAGAACGCCAGTTGCCTAAGTCCTCCCACAACTATAAAGATCAGGTAGTAGGTATGACGAGGGGTAACGGGAGGGGGTACATACGAGTCTGGTGATATCCGATGCATTCTGTGGCCACCAGCCTGAAGACTCCAGTCAGTGGAGAGACCGCGATCAACGTGCAACAGCTACCTTCTGAAACAATTAAGCCCCGAGCGCGACGCTCGGCAATCGCCTCGTCGATGTACTCGACCGCTTTGTTGTTAAACTGGACACGGACGGGGAACGGGTCGATAGAAGCCGCATCACAGTGCGAAAATTGTTTGGCGCGTTCGATCACGTCGCGAGTCGGCGGGTCGTAGTGTTGAAGCTGCCACGGTTCCGAGCGTTCGGATGCTGTGCCAGCTGGAGGGTTTTGGGAAAGATGATCATTGGCAGCTTCACCTGTAGGGTTGTTGGTGGACCCAGTTTGCTGCTGCCTTGCTGCCAGCAGCTGAGAATTGCTTGGTAGGCGTGGAGCACGGTTCCGTCGGCGGTGTATAGCCACAACGTTCTCAGGAGCTTGTGCGGGAAGAGAAGACGCATGGCTGGGGGCGGACGGACCAGGACGTGGTTGGCTTTGCGGAACTTCGTCTTCAATATTCCCGCCAGAGTAATCTATGGTTAGAGTAATCAGTTGGCGTCTTTGAGTACAGTATAACATACCTGGAACACGGTCATGCCCACCGCTCGTTGCACCGTCGCCATGGGACTGAAAACGCATCTGGCTTGGTGCTTGATCACCATCGGAGTTGCCTACAGTCAGAGATGAAATCGTTGTCATTGAGTGCAGCGAAACATACCTCGAACACGGTCACGCCCACTGTTTGTAGTTGCGCTATTGCCATGGGGTTGAAAATGCGTCTGGCTTGACGCATGACCGTCGTGTTGGTAAGAGGCAGACTGCCTCTGCGCATTTCGTATGGTCGCACCGCCGTCGTCGTCATCGCCGCCTATGGTAGTAACAGTTAGTAGGGGCCGTCCAATGCGATACGACGTACCACCGACAGGCGTTGTCACTCTTTCTCGGGAGTACTCTGCAGAGATGGAGGAAAACAAAATTAGCGACACGAATTTTAGATCGGCTTGATGGCATACCAAATTCTCCTCGGCGAAGGGCTTCTTCCGCAATCCTATCATCCTCGCTCGGGGAGGCCTCGTCAATCTCGAGAAGTGAAAATAAGTCGACCAAGACAATGGAATAGACACCGGATGGGATCTTACCTGCATTTCGCCCATCTCGTAATGGTCGGGGGCAGCAGAGAGGCTGTGACCAGAATGATTCATACTAAGCGGTACGTTGTAGAAGGAGGTAGTTCGCCGCAACCTCATAGAATTCAAACCGACATCTGTCTGGGAATGTCCGAACTCCGAGATACGAGTACATTGAGAGGAGGGATCATGCTGTGCCGTTGGACGTCGTTCACCTTTGGATGAGGAGATGGATGGTGGATGAGACGTTGCAGTAGTCGAGTTAGATCCTGTGAAGCCGTCCGAAAACAACGGCCGTGACGACGGCGGTCCGGAACTCTTTGACGAAGACTGGGAAAATGGTCCACCGAAGCGGGTGCGTGGGGGAGCCCGCGTATCAATCTGTGCCTGGGGTGCAGCGTCAGGAAGTTTGAATCCGAATGGCTGACCGGGTGTTGCCTGGAAGAATTCAGGCTGCAAAGACGAGGGCGATTGTCCACGGGTCTGGGGTACGGCCACCTCGTCAGAACCTCTTCGCATCGTACGATGTTCACCACGGTCTTGAGAGGATGGCGCCATGGGGTTCATATTTTCACCTTGTGTAACAATGTCGATTTTTGAAGACCGTTTGGATCCTTCCATCTGAAGCTGTTCAAATTGCATCATCGCAGCCAATCGGCCTCCGCTGCCTTTCCCAGAGCGCTCGGAGCGTCGTACTCCAGCCCCGTCATTGACAACTTCAGTCCCGATCAACATGTAAGTAGCAATGGGCCCAGGGAGTGTGCCGTGGACATACCTGGGGATGCCTCTCGCGCTTTGCGGGTTTTCTTTCGTCTATCTTCGATGTCGTCGTCGTCGTCACTGTCATAGACGATCCTGCGTTTGGCCATTCTGCGAAGACGGAAAGGACAAGAGGCTGCATGGTGATTTTTTCACTGGTTTTGTTCTAAGCGACAGCGGTAGGTTGGAATACGTTAAAAAGGTTCGGCCTTTGCCGGAAAGCGTAATATTACAAAGACGACAGGTCACACTACTATGTACCTAAGTACAAAGTATTGAAGTCGAGCAATGCAATTCAGGAGAGGCTTAATTCATGCCTGAGAACCTTTGGGAACACCGACATCAACCCAACTTGTACCAGGGCTTGACGTGCTTGGTGACACGCCGTAGATCTCCGAACTCGACACAATTCCAGCGTCAGGACGTCGCTTCGGTAACCGAGAGCCTGACTCGGAGGCGTCCTCGTTTTCGACACGCCGCTTGGAGCTACTCGTCGACGTCCCGGAAGCACCTGGCATCCGAACCATAGGGGGTTGTAGCAACGGGCCATCAGGCAAGATCGTGGAAAGGGAGGGAGTGACGGGTAGTGACTCGGAAGAAGCGCCTGACCCCGTGACGCTACTGCTCCGTACGACAGTGCCTCTCTTCATACTTGGCACCTTCGGGAGCCAGAATTTCTCTGGAAGCTTCACGAGGACTGCGACGGCTTCATCTATGAAGTGATTGTGAATGAAATCCTGATTGGTCTGAAGCTTCCCATCGCACGTTTTGATGGGCAAAATAAACTCCTTCCTGATATTCTCGAGAAGGGGAATCAGTGGTTGAAAATACGGAGAGACATATGGGAGCAGGAGCATTGTCCAGCCGAAGTCAGATTGGATAGTGACAATGGCGAGGGTGCTGGGCTTCGTGATAGCAAAAAAGGGGTCAAAACATCGAGAAAGATCTCTTGCGTGTTTGAGTTTTCCAGGTGCGTCGTACAGGAGACAGACGGCGAGCAGAATATAAAAAAATGATTCTAAATCGTGGTAAGGTCGATGAACCACCGGCGTGCCAGGTCCTACGTGGCTAAGCTCTGCGGCCATCCATGCCCACGTGCCCTAGCGTACATCAAAAACGCTGCATAGGTGGATATATAACTAAAAACTTACCGTACGATGAAGTAGACATGCGTCAAGATAAGAACGGGTATCAGTTGGGAGGGGCTCGTCGGCCACAGGGATGAGGATATTGTGCGTGTCTTTCAAGTTGGTCCGGGATATTGGTTTCATTTCGCCATTGATCCAAATCCCAGCAGTGCCAGCAGCATTGCCCTGGAGGGGGGTCTCCGATTGAGAATCTTTTGTGGGAACAGCGTAGCCCCAATCGGCGAGGAGACCACGACGAGGTAGTTTCTTGATTCTCGCTCGAACCGTATCTTTTTCAGGCCCTTCGAGCACGCGATCGAGGAAATCTTCCCCAAGATTGGTGTGTATCGACAGAACAAGCAACAGGTTAAACAAGCTGATATCGCGGTGAAGAACGCATGCCTGCGTAAGGGCGTCACGATGAGCTGCAATGTGTAAGCTTGCAGCAGCGGATGATAACGGCTCAGACCCACCACATAAGCAATCAATGAACCCCACAAGTAGCTCAGCGAGCGAGCTGAAGTCGAAGATGGGAAAACCTCTCGGTTTTGATACCAAGCGTGACAGGACACGCAAGTAATACGACGGTTGAGATGACCCACTAAGAAGTGTGCGAAGAATATGCGTCGAATGGTTTACGAACTCGCCCGTGACGGGATGTGGAGTCTGGACTTGCTGCTCGTGCACCAATATCGGTACGCCCTTCACCCCCGCGCTTTCCAACATCTTTAAGATCCGCCCTTCCGTATAGCGTCGTAGTGGGTCTACCCACGAGTCTTTAATGACGACGTCTTGCTCTTGTTCGTCGATTACAACTTTGCCAGTCCACACGGTCGTTCCCCGGCTATGAAGCGAGACAGAAGCGAATAACAACGTGTCGACGAGAACGTGGTATTCAGTGCCCTGCTTGACTATTCGGACCGTTTTCTGACAATTAGGAGCAGGAGTGATCGTAGAATCGAAGCCAAGTGTCGTCCCGTCTGCGAATGAAACCCCAAGAAGTATACGGAGAAATTGTTCGGGATACTGATGGATGTCGAGGGGGAATGTAGAAATGGAACCACCTCGGTCAAAGAGCGTAAGAATGATTGATGAACCCAGGAGTCGAATACCGGGGACTGCAAACCGGCCATCCTGAGCTTCGAGTAGCAATGCTATCTTCCCCGCAAGTTCGACGTATGAAACCTTTTTATGGTCTTCGCTGTATCTCTGCTTCACCTCTCCTAGCGAATAAATATCGGTTTTCGCGTTGAATTTATCTTTTTCAGCGGCCCGTCTTGAGATAGTACCCTCTTCGCAAAGCAAGAGGTCAGGCTTTCGAACCGCGCCACCAAAACCGTCCACAGGGTTGTTGGCTGCGTCGCCAGTCCATTGTCTGATGCGACGTCAGAATTGAAAGGGGAAAACGAAGGGTTACTCCAATTTACCTCGTACATGTGTGCGAATATGGCACATGCTTAATAACTCTGTTGAAAAAATTTGCAATCTGTCCTTCCGCTGGTTCTGAGCTTGTGAAGTCCGGGAAGTATGTCCAGCGACCCCCTAATCGATGGCGTGTCGTTTCCATGTTACTCATGATCTGCTGAATGGTTGAGGTAGCATCGAGAGTGACGTTCGAAGGAAATAGCCTGCTGTCTGGATAAAGCTTCGCTAGGAATTCCACCGTCTGCGTCTCATTGAGCGCCCAGTGGACGGGGGCCATGTCCTCCATGATTCGAGGGTCCATCGATTCGCGATGTACGTCCCCCTTGCGGCGAAATTGAGCTGGGGTAGCCAACTAATATTTTCCGGTCAGTTGGTTCGTCGCTGTCAGTATGGAACATACGACGCACCGCACATAACCAGAGTGGAGTATCATGCTTAGTAATACATCAGAAAACTTCTGACAAGCCACTAGTAAGAAAGCATCCTTACCCTTTCAAGCAGCGAAGTAGTCATCTTTGAGAAATGGTTAAGGGTGGTGGGTGGATGCAAGGTCACCGAGTCGGTACTTGGCTTATCAATCGATTTTGATGGGATCAAAGCTAATTACTCATAGGGTGTTCTAGATAAGTAGATGTGACTATGATAGCGCATAATAAAACTCCTTGGACCAGAACTTATTAAGCCAAAAATCTGTCGATAACTCATAAATGTTCTGTCTAGATAAACAAGAGTGGGCCTGTTTACCGAAGCTCGGAATCAAGTGAGCCGCAGATCGTATATGCGATACAGGAATGATACCCCCGATCCGCGTCCCATTTGATTTTGTCGCCCGCCTGAGTAAATGCATCCCGGTGCCAGGATGAACGTTGCTCGTACTTTCCCTTTGAGATACGATGTCGAAGCGCTGAACATAAGCAAGGAGAAAATCGGTGCCCATTGGACGGAATACGAATCTGAGCTGTGCAACGAGGTGACCTGTCGTCCACGTGTTAATGGTGTGCTCCCGAGATACAAGTTCGGAACCCGTACCTTCAATACCTCGGCGCGGCCAGTCGCTATCAGGTCCAGGACTGATGATGACAGCATCGTACAATCCGCGAGGGTGATCAGGAGAGGGTGGCAATGCCCTAAGAGTTTGTGGTGCGTCTACTTGCATGCCGTCGTGATGGAGGTGTTGTTGGACACGCAGCTTGTACCACACCTGGATATGATCAAATGGAAGTTGGCAGTGAAGATCCTGCGTCCGGACGCCTAACACATCATGATTGCTTGTACGATCCTGAACACGTTGTAAAAAATCCCAGAGGGCGGGGCGAAGATCCATGATTCCAAAGAGCGCAGCAGCGTCATCAACAGTCGTTCGAAGGCAGGGCTTATTTGTGATATGAAAGGCGGTGGTGGAGGTCGCGAAGGTGCGATGTGGTTTTGGAGCATTGGGGATGCAACCGCGCGCAATGGCAGCTGCGGTGACAAAGTAGTTGACGGAACAGCATAGCTTCATATGTTCGCGGAGGGAAGGTGTATCTGACTCGTCACGATCGTCCTCTCGGTCGAAGTCGAGGTCGTCGTCATCTTCCTCGGAGAGGAGTGACCCCCCATGCCGGGAAGCGAAATGTGTGGCAACGTCGAACCTGAAACATTTGTCAGAACGATCCAGATGACGAGCGATCTGATCGTAGTAGTTTTGGTTGTTGCCTGAACGAGCGGGTACCTTGATTTCCTGGACGTGCGCATGCTCGGTCGCATCGGCGGACCATTGCATGATGGGACCAGAGCGTCGAATGCTGGGAACCACACTTTGAAGCAGCTCTAACTTCGGTATCTCCCACGAGTCTCTGCGCCCTCCGGCCTGCGTGACGGCATCTTTGTGGTTGTGAAATAACTTGAGTGCATCTGCTAGCTTCCTGAGCGACTGATCCGAAAAATTTGGTGCTTGCGCCAGGTAGCGGAATTCGACCAGGGCACGGATCGCGATGAGAAACCGGCGGGGGACCGCACCAGCGATAACGCCAACGATGTACCGTTGGATTGAACGATGGTCCCGCCCCGTAACCTGCTTCAAGTTAGATATGCCGTCCTCGAACCCGCGGTACCCGATGGTAGGCTGCAAAAGCGAGAAACGGAAATCGATCTCGGGAGCGGTGACGACCTGGATACACCATTTGACGTCGTGGTCCCACGAAAACCGGTGGAAGTGATGAAGTGTTTCTGGATGAAGGAAGTCGGAGGGACAGGACAAGGGCCAGTCCACCCAAAACGGCGCGATGACGCCATTCAAGCAAAGAGCCCTGGCAACCTTCAAGAATGCTTTGTAATCTTGGGGAGAGCTTTTTTCGTATGCCATGCGGATGGCACGAAGGGTATGAAAGCCAGTGCGCGGAGGGTGTGGAAAGGGGTCGCCGAACTGCTTTGAAGTGGCTATAGTGAGAGGAGAGGCTTTTTGGCTCGCACATGCCACAAGAGATTGCTCGGGGGTATCTCCAATATACGCAGCCAGTGGAGTGTAACAATAGCGCAAATTACCAACAGGGTCATTCATCATGACCCCGACTCGAGCGGCGATCTTCAGCGGTTCCAGGACCTCGTGTAAGGCTTGGTGGATTAGCCTGTCGTGTAGAAGTCCACGGGTGCGCGTATCTTTGTGAGTGAACTTTGCGATGGGGAGGAGAGCCAGAAGGAGGTACGTATGCATTGAGATTTTGGAACGAATGGCCGGATCGATGTTGGCGAGGCTAATAAGGAGCGGGTACGCCATGCGGTTGCCGCTGATCACGGATATGTTCGTCTTATCAGAGGAAAGAACAACACCCAGTGTTGTCGCGCCTTCAGGAAGTTTGTCCTGCGATGAATCCCGATGAATGTGATGGTAATCGTGGCTGAGAAAACGGTTACCTGAATTTCCCATGCGCGTTCTCCGCTCAACCAGTCTTCGTATATACGACAGATGCGAGCAGCCGAAGTCCAAACTTTGCGAGGGACGAAGGATATGTGGGAACAAAGTAGGGGGTGGCTCAGCAGCGATTGTATGCATTCAAGCGCTGGGCGATAGAACAGGCGAACTGGCCGCTTGGTAGGAGCCTCAGTTGTCAGTCGTTTGCATAACCACGGCGGTCCCGATGGAAGACTCTCTACACGTCCTCGGAGCTCTTTCGCAGTTCGAAACGAAAGTGAAATGTGTTTGATCTGCAGATGAATCAACACCTTCGGGCAGAAGTATATT
>JBBPLT010000061.1:0-99857 GCA_038089955.1 Strobilomyces dryophilus | reverse complement strand
CGATGCCGTTGTGCCTCTCAAAAAAAAAAAAAAAAAAAAGTTTAGGGGGCGAAGTTTAATCAAAAATATTCTAACCCTAGAATGGGTGCTACAGCATTTCCTTTGGACTCCGCAACCTCCGCTGCTGGAGTGTTCGAGGATTAAGGTTGTGCTGGGCCTCAATTACAACATAGCCACCGGAATCATCCATGCCCTATCGTATGCAACCTCGATCACTCCAGCACGCTCCGCCCATTAATTAATTATTTTTCCAATGAATTTGCAGAAGCATGTACGTAAGGTTAGGGTTAGGCTGAAGGAGGAACGAAAAAAAAAGGCCTACCCAGCCAGAGTGGCCATGGTAGGACAGGAAAATATTGAGACAGTGCATGAGCCGAAGCCCATACAAGCCATAGTTACCCTCTGTATGGACAGGGTCGCCGTGCTATGGAAGGTCCTTACAGCCCGCACACCCTGGTACATGAAGGGGCATGCGCCATCAAGGTAAGTATGAGGTTATGCTGTTGTCAGGCCCTGCCTTTTATAGCTCCAAGTCAACGCGCACGGACCACCGCGTCGTTCGTCTGATTTGGGCAGGTTATCGTCACATATGCGCTGCGTAAGTACTTCAAATAGGAAACTTCCTGCACCACCGCAAGATCAAATACATATTAGTGGTCGTTGAAATGCCACTCCGCCAGCGCTAGCAGCGATCTCAACATGCGAACCGCACTTACTGGTCCTCCAGGCCAATGCTGCTGGACGGCCATCAAACACACTGGTAACCCAGAGGGACGTATCGAACTCCTCGGGGGGCTCAATACCTACATATCGGAACCACCACGAAATGGGACGTCCCAAGTACCACAGAAAGTCCTCTTGTTCCTCGCAGATGCCTATGGTCCCTTGTTCATTAATAACAAGCTACTCCAGGACTACTTTGCCTCGCGGGGTACGTCTTCCGTCGTCCAAGTGCTACTCCGAGTCTAATGTGAGGGGAACCCCAGGATTCATCGTGCTTGGACCAGACTATTTCTTTGGGGTACCCGTACAAAATCTGTCGCCGGATCGCGACAAGGTTGCTTGGTCCCTGGAAGCACGCGTCGCAGCGATCGAAGTATTCCCAAAATGGGTTGAAAGTGTCAAAGCGACATACGGTAGGACTTCACCAACCTTGCATTCCTTCAAGCTGCTGAGCCTATTATACTTAGGGAGCGAAACAACCAAATACGTCGCAGTCGGTGAGCGCTCCCCAGTGTCACGCTTTTCTCCTGGACCAAAGATTGTTGTACCCCGTAAGGTTACTGTTTCGGCGCACCTTTCGTGTTGGATCTGGCCGCGGAGGGGTTTATCGTGGCAGGTGATGTCTTTCTTCGTTGGCACGGGCTCCGAAGCTCACCTGCGCGCCAATGTAGGTGCTATTGCCCACCCTGGCTTCCTCGAAGAGACTCATTTCCAGAAGCTCAACAGTTGCGTCATCTAAATTACGTGTTTCGTGGTCGTCTGCTGAAACTTTAACAGGACCTCTCCTTCTGTCGTGTGCAGGTGAGAATGGAAGCAGCCTACCGACAACCCTTCTGGACTGAATGTCGTTATATAATAGAGAATGACTTCACTTTTCCTGTCGAGGCGCGCAGACGCGCAGAGGATATATTAGTCAGTAACAAATCAACATACTTCCTCCAAGTTTTCTCGGGAGTGAAGCACGGATTTGCTGTGCGAGGTGACCCAAATGTACCCTTCGAGCGTGAGTGTTCCTATTTTATGATCGATTTCACCAAACATCATTTGTTGAAACAAGGTTGGGCAAAGGAGGAAAGTGCGCGCGGCATAACGGAGTGGTTCTTCCGTTTTGTGGCGTGACATGTAATAGATAGGGAACGATTCTTTTGACATGGTACAGGTAATGATGCATAAAATGCTCGGTTGTTTTTAGGAACGAGGTATTTAATTCACGAGTCCTGCAGTTCGTCACAGTTAATATTCCTTTTCCGTAACATCTAAGTACTAGCACCGCGTCGTTCGCTCGCCAGCTTCGCAGCTGCTCGTCCCGCTTTCATACTAAACACGGTGCCTGCGGTCAATCCGCTGCCTCCCGGGTAATTGTTGTAATAAAGTTCCCCAATCATCTCTCCAGTGCAAAAGAGTCCTCGAATGACCTCTCCATTCTCAGACAGTACCCCTGCTGTTGTTGGATCGATTGCGAGGCCGCCAAAAGTGAATGTGATACCACATGCGACTTTGACAGCAAGGAAAGGCCCTCTGTCGATGGAAAGAGCCCAATTCGACTTTGGAATGGTCATCGACCGCCTAGAAGACTGGGTCGACAGACCGTCTTTAATAGCGGGGTCCCATCTCGAGTTTGGGTATTCCAAGCGATGTTCGTGAACTGCCTCGTTGTACTCGCTAACCGTCTGCAGGAAGCTTTCCTTGCTCTGTAGCCCCTTTTCTACCAATCTGTTGGCCAATTCCTCGATGGTGGATGCCGTAATTTTCTCTACGACATCATCGCCGTACTCTTCCCTCCGAAGGCTCGGGATCATCTGCGCACCCCACACTTGGAAAGCACAACCAGAGGGCTGAGATAAGATCTGCTTCCCAACCTTCGCGTATGTGTAGCTCCTGAAATCTTGGCCCTCGTCGACGAACCGCTCTCCACTGATATTCACCATGATGCCCAGCGGATACCCAGATTTAGTGAACTGATTACTCAGCACCCTGTTTCCGGCATCTGGTGGGGCGTTTGCATCCCAGCACGTACTGTGGCATCCACCCCAGTCGCCGACGAGCTTGGCGCCTATGGCTTGCGCCATCAGGATTCCGTCTCCCGTGTTGTAAGGGGTTCCGCGAACCTGGTCGTCGCTGAGTGCTAAACCACCGTTGTAAATCGAACACTTACTCGTGCATGTTTCCAGTTCGGTCCAAGGTATTTCATGCGAAGTTCTCGACTGGATTCGTATCCTCCACATGCGAGAACGGCCGCATGTGCTTTGATATGCACTTGCTGTTCGTTTCTTCGCACTACGACTCCCGTTACACCGCCACCAGGCTCGGCGATCAGTTGAATGGCGGGTGTATCGAACCATAGCTCGACGCCCAGCTTTTGAAGCGCTCGCAGGTCTGCCCTGATGAGGCCCTTTCCACCGCCGTCCACGCTCAGCGCGAGCCCTCCCCAGAACTTTTGTCTTCCGTCCACTTCATATGCCTGTCTGTGGAATGCCAGGATGAACGGCACTTCTACCGTCTCTGCAAGCCACCGTATGGCGTTTCTCGAGTTGCCCACCATCGTCTTCACCAGCTCGGCATTGGGGTTGTTCTCTCCGAGACGCATGATATCGGCGACGAACTCGTCCGCGGTGTACGGCGCGACGTCGATCTTGTCAACTTGTTCGGCGGTCACGTTGGTGACGATAGGGAGGAGGTCTGCGAGGCCACCATGGACGGTGCGATAGGCTCCCGCAGTGAAGTAGCCGTTCCCTCCCACCCATTCTTCAGGCGCTTTCTCTACGATCAAGACGTCCTTGCAGCCCGCCTCGACCGCAGATATCGCAGCACAGGCACCTGCGTGCCCTCCTCCAACGACGATGCAATCGAAGGTTCGTGACATTCTGGAACTCTTGGATGGCTGGTGTGCTAACAAAATTCTAGCAGTAGTCGAGAGTGGTGATCGATAATCACTGATAAAGATCGATGAAACCCAAGCGGATTGCCTACTAGTACACCCTACTGCAACTGTATGATACACTGCCTCTGGGCGTTAGATCCTTCACTCGTTAGATCCTTCAAGTTCGAGAAGGGTTTACAGCTATGAATCCTCCATCGATGACTAACTCATGTCCATTCATATATCCAGCTGCAGGCGATGCAAGGTATACCGCCGTGCCAGCCATCTCTTCCGCGCTGAATACAACGAACAAGTTTCAGCTCGCAAGTGGACGATGAAAGGGCAGATGGATTCCGCCGACTTACGTTCCTGGTCGCTCTGCAGGTATGGATACTATCCCCATACCAATGGCGTCTGTCGCTTCTTGACCTGATATATTGTCTCTCGTCATCTCACTCTCGTACACACCAGGCGCGATTGCATTCACGCGCACAGGGATACCTCGAATGGCAAACTCCGTGGAGAGCATCTTGGTGAGGTGAGAGGCAGCCGCCTTGGCGCTGTTGTAGCAAAACTGAAATCGCATCAAGATTGAGTCTGCAGAGAGAACAAGGCTGACGTCGCACGTGTCTCTGCGCGAGCTTGATCATCCCGCTTATGCTCGTGACATTGATCACGCTTGAAGTCAACCTGGGTCTATCCTGAGATCCCTTGTCGAGTAATTCCAAGAAAGCTACGGTCATGAAGAATATGGAGAACGTGTTCACGGAATACAGCGCGGACCATTCTTCGAAGGATTCGTTGTTGAAGAGATACGGGCCGATTTCTTCTGCCTTTTTAGGGGCGGATGGTGATGGGTTGTTGAGTTCAGGGGATTTGGGGCCGGATTGACCGGCGCTGTCACGCATCAGATAATGGACCATAAGCTCGACGCAAATCTACACACTTGTTCACTAGGACGTGCAACTTTCCTTCGTCGTTCCTGAGTCTCCGCACGGCCTGTTGAATATCGTCCTTGTTGGTGGAATCCATCTTGAGCCTGGAATAGAGATACCAACGGACGACGTTGGATGAGACGCAACATCCAAGCTCAAAAGAAGGAGTGAGATCTCACGCGATCAGGCTCCCCATGGCATCCGTCTTGCTCTTGTTCCAAGATTCAGCGACACTCTGAAGGACTTCCTGTCGACGTCCGGTGATGTAGACGCGTGTGCCATTGGCGGCGAGGCCCTGAGCGATCATCAGCCCGATGCCGGTGCCACCGCCTGTCACGAGAGCGACTAGACCATTGAGGTCATACAACTTTTCCAGCGTAAACTGGGCGGGAGAAGTCATGGTAGAGGGTCGGACCGACTGAGCGCAGGATGGGGTTGAGACGGTGCTATGAGCCAACAAACATCATGATCAGCGACGAACGGAAGGGCCGGCCCACTCATCGGTCCGATGCCCCGGACTGAGCTTAACTTATGTCCTTATCGCAGATCTCGGAAGTTGAGAGCCCTAGAACAAGGCTCAGGGTGATTGCCACACCCACTCTACCGGCGCTTTCTATACGATCAAGGCATCTTTACAGCTCTGGAGGTCGCAGCAGAAGTACCCGTGTGCCCCTACCACAACCGACGATATCGAAACGCTGGCAAGTGCCACAACGTCAGCAAGTTCGTGGACTTTAGATCTCCGTTCGAGTCGCATCAACTCCTTTATCGATTTCGGGACGGGTATACCCTCTATAGGTCAACTCGTCCTCCCTTGCAGTAGGGTGTACCGCCTTCTGTCCAGTAAGTCAGTCCTGATCACGCCACTCTCGACACGTCCTGTATGATTGGAATATCTTGGAGAGAAGCATCGCAGAGAGCATTTTGGTGCGAGTAGCAGCTCCCTTTTGTAGCATAAAGGAAGTCGCGGTGTGTTAGTGGCCAGCTGTGTAGCGAGTCGGATCGGTTCACGCTCAGGGAAAATTTCACATTTTTGGACTACCAATGGTTACTAGGTCAGTTAGTATCCGAAATTAAACAACAGACGGACCATTGTCTACGTGGAGTCTATTGTGAAGATACAATGAGGCAAGAAACAATAACAGTGATCGTGTAAGGTAATCGTCGCCTATTCACTCACCCCTATGGGAATTATTATGTTGTCAACCTGAACGGACTCCAGTAAAGGTAATTGGGACACAAGTACAGACAGCAATGACGGCTCAGCCCAACGACCATCCGCAATCAATTTGCACAAGGAAGTGTTGGCGCATATGGCGTCGATAAAGTTGGGTAGCGCGGCGAAGGAACTTTGTGCTCCATTGAACGCGACCGCGTAACGATCTTGCAAGCATAAATTATTGAGGTGTGGAACAGATAACCTCGAAACTATCGTGATCAGTTCGGACGGAATATCCGATTCTTCGTTGTCCACGCAAAGGGACAGCGATTCGAGAAAGGGTAAAGCGACATCATCGTCACCGATCAACGGCCTTTGAAGGTGTAATGCCTGGAACGGGATCGCCTTGTGACGGATGCACAATCTGAGCACCCGAATTCGGGAGGAGACCTGTAGCATCGACAGAATCTCATCAACGGCCTCCTCTCCGTGACTGAACCCATGATGCGTGTAGTCCAGGAACGAAAGATTTGTGAATAGTTGCGGGAGCCAGGTCAACCGCACACCCTCCAGCGCGACCTGGGTCAGCTTAGGAGCAAAACCGCCGAAGAGGGCGAATTCTTTCATATCGTCGTTTTGGGGATACCGAAGCGTGAGAGACTCGAGTTTTGGAACTTCGACAGCACAGTTAAAGGGCTGATCACCTCTGTTGGGTGATCGGTATTCCCAGAGATAAGAAGTGGACCGACAAAAGGGTCCCAATGCCGCATTCCACAAGTAGGGGGCGTACGAGTCGAACTGGAAGTTGAGTGACCGCAACGCAGAAAAGTGCGGGGCGAGAAGGTGCATCTGGAGTGCCACGATATCTAAGTCATATAGAACCCTCGAGAGTGCAGACGACGCAAGGACCGCGTCAAGCGTGCACGGCCGTGCACGTCGAATGCGCTCTTTCCACATGTTCACATTGGAATTTGGATTAAGCAACACGCGTCGCCAGAGTGAGCGTGCTTGCAGCACGATAGCTCTCCAAGAATGACACACGTGAGACACGAGGATGGGGAACATCACATCATCGACAGCGCCCGATGCAAAAACATGCATGAGCAACTCGGGAGGAAGGTGATGAATTGGGTGTACGGGTTGCTGGAGGGTCGAGGCGGGATAGAGGGAAAATATCATGGACGGGCGTGACGTTAGAAGGGGAGTGGTGGGTGCGTCGAATGTTGAGGCGAGGGGACTGTGAGGGAGATCATTGGTGCGATCCGCGAAGAATGCTTTGCATCCCCTCCCGTCTGCCTGAGATCTTGCAGCGGTCAGGAAAACTCGGCATCTGCAGGAAAATCGACAGACGCACGACTCAAATTGTACTTTGTCTCGGATGGCTCTCGTGAAAGAATGCGTGAGGACCAACTCACGGCGACGGGAGCGCCTGAGGGTCGAAGGCATGCCCGTGGGGGCAGATTTGCCAGGGGGAGGTATGAATCAAGAGTAGAAGTGCGGCATGCAGGCCCCACGACTTTTATGGGTCCAAATGAGCATCTTCTAAGCCACAGGGACAGTCAGAGTTAGCCAGAGCGCCGGCGAAGATCGGATGCCGAGGGATAAAGCAAAAAAAAAAGATCTGGCTGTGGTCAGGTGAGACAGCAGAAGCATGAGAGCTGATCGTATTGACGTTTTTGCCACGGCATAGTCGCTGCTGTGCGACATCAAACAGGTACGTGAACGACAGCAAAAATGGAGAACTCAGCCATTCCTCAACAGACTGCATTATTGATGACGTTGCTTTTTTGTTTTGCCAAGGGAGCACATGGAGACGACGGGCCCACAAGACGAGCACGCCGTAACAATTTCACAACGACGCAACAAAAAAGCAAAGGAGCTTGCACCGTTTCGAAATAACGACGGCGGACACGCTCAGCTCAGATAACCATGTTATGTACGGGCTGTACGATGGAAACCACTATGACCGCCACAGGACTGCGCACGATCGGATCTGTACACGTCTTACCAGCTGGTCCCACCGCGGTACAGACGTAATTCTCGACATGAAACATTGAGATAATCAACGCCCGAGCTGAGAACACACCGCCAAATCAGCCGGTCTAGCACTAAGCAACATCTCGCTCAGTGGGGATATTTCAACTTGGCGCTCACCGGGGAGTCATATCTCCAAGCTGACTGACGTGATCCTCCGATTTATTGCCCATAGAATTATCGCAATATGGATCGTTCGTGTTACCCTTAGCTTGATTCACTGTCAGCTGCTTTCATGCCTCCGATCGCGTCTTCCAGCAGATCATCATGGAAGCCTGGCGATACCGATCGGGAGACGTTGCTTGTCTTGCTCTCGATTCGATTGAAGAGGATGGGAGGTATCTTAATGAAAGACCCTGAATCACAGCGATACGTACCCCAAAGGCCGTAACGAGCCTGATCGAGAACAACTGGAGAAGCTGGACAAAGTTTGGTTTGTCCGACGCAACTGAGACGGCTGCAGCCGAACTCCAGTGATACTTGCCTTTTTCGGCAAGAGTAGACGCCGACCTTGAACCTGCACGACGTATTGGCGTCACCATGAACGACTCTGCCGACATGAGCGACGGGCTGGACGCGCTCGCTAACCTGCTCACTGAATTATCCGTCCACGCCTTTGACATCAATCTCCATGTCCAGCACATCAACTTGGCCCGCTCTCTTGACATGGAGCCGCAGGTCCTCATAGCTCAAGAAATGGCCGCTAGTTATCTTGCGGTCGGAGACGACGTGTGGCTACCCACCATTCAGGCAAAAATGTCCTCCGCGAACCTGGAAAATCCGGTCGACGTTTTAGATGTGTTGGAACTGTTTGCGCGTGCAGAAGCAGACTACCTATGTGCGTGAGGGTTCCCTACCGCGAAAGTATATGCTGAACGGTCGTTACAGCCATTCCAATCTTACAGGCACACATCGAGTTTCTAGTCGACCGCCATGCCCATTTCGCAGCACTTGCAACATCACCTGAAGGGTTAGGGCAGGCCTTCTCTGCCGCGTGGACTCGTGAGGCCATTTCAGAGGTCGTTTCGAAAGGTACTGGACATCTCACAAAGGTAATGACTCCTCTGATATGACGTAGGTGTGATCTCTGATGTTTGTTTGGAAGAGTCGATATCTCTGGGAGTTGCAAAGAGATTGGGAACTGGAGATGCTTGAGGCGGCCTCTGCAGCTGAAAAGTACGCATCGCATTCTTGTTGCTATATTTACTGATCGTGAACGACAGACCCGAACTCGTTGAATATGTCGAGCAACTCCATCTCGCACGCCTTCAGCAACCACACGCAGGTCAGTAAACACTGCACCTATTCATTTCCTCTGCTCTTGCTCATCATTTGCACATAAGGTCATGAGGATACTTATCAGTCGTATTCCTCATTTACCACAGCGTACAAGCCGGCGACAGAGTACGAATCTTTACTTGTCTCAGCTTCTAAGCTGCGCTCTCGTGCAGTCAAAGCATATGAACGGCGCGAACACACAGAGCTCTCCCTTGTAAGCAGTTCCCTGTGAATTTGTCACTTTCCACCTAATGTGGTGTGTTCTGCACGAAGACTTCTCTCGATGCATATATGCAGTATCTCGCAGCAGAGCGCAAAAGCAAATTACCAGATATCTTTATTGTTCGGGGAATATTTGAGCGGTCGATCGCTGAGGCTGCGAAGCTTCGTTTCGCCAACGAAGCAAATGCAGAGCAGACACTTCGCACGCTTTGGCTGGGGTACATCGATTTTCTAGTTCGTGGAATCGATCTTGTTTGATATCCTTTGACTCACGTGTCGTCATTTCGGTCAGCGAGGTCAAGAGATAGAGGAAAGCGAACTAGAGCACACGATCAAACGTGCAACAAGGAGCGTTCCAGGATCGGGCGAAGTATGGGCGCGATATATCCGCCATTTGGTGTGTCAGTGCTTCTACTATTTGTTTAAAACTGACGGTAGCATGATAGGAACGGCGAGCGGATGTGGGCTCAGATGATTCACCGATGGATGGTACTGAATCGATATCTGGTATTTGATTCTGTGATATGTATTGGCAAGTTTTCTAAGCATTCTGGCAGACGCGTACCAACGCGCGCTTTCTACGAATCTTTTCACCAAAAATAATTCGAAAGGACCTGATTTGGATCCGGAGCAAATTATACCTTTGGTTCTCGCACGTGCCGGCGCAGAGAAGCGGGCGATCGAGGCCGGAAGAGGAGACGAGGATGCTTTTAGCACATTGATCAAGGTCGTAGAAGATGGTCTCGTGATGGTGAGGCAAGGTGTGTCGCGGCGAATGCAGTCTGGTTCGACTGTCTTGACGCGATTGCTTGTAGCATGCAAGGCCGGAGACCCACGATTGAGGCTAGAGAAGTTCCTCTCTGAGCTGGTGTGTTCTCTTTGTCTTTTAGGCCGTTGCTTTCCTCACTGTAACAGTATCTGAGCCTTGCAGATGTTGCAGACGCGGCTGTCGCTACATGGGCCTCTGCTGCTGCGCACTATAAGTCTAGTTGGGCAGTATGGGTGGCTTACACTGACGTTCTCATGTGGGTAGCTGCTAGCCATCTGATATAACATCACTTGTTTATGATTTCGCAGCCGAACGGATCGACATGATGCAGCGCGGTCCAGCTTCCAAGACGTTAGTACCAAAAATCTGGACTATCCTGAAGCTGTGTGGGATGCCTGGCTTAGTTTCGAGCATGCACATGGCTCGCTGGCTTCACTCGAAGATGCCTTTACACGTGTTGAGCGTGCAAGAACCCAAGTTGAAGCGAGAAGGATGAGGGCGAGTGAATTTCCGATTATTCTACGTGTGTGGCTGAATCATTTCCAGGAGGCGCAGAAAGCGTACGAGGCAGCTCGGTATACCTTGCAGCAGCAAGTTGCGCCGGTATCTTCGACAGCCGTTGAAGTTCAAGAAATCCCTGCTACATCTGGTGACGGGATGGACGTTGATGTTCCGAACACATCTGCTCAAACTCCTGGAAAGCGCAAAGCAAGCGAGGTCCCTGAGGTCGATGGCAGCACCAGTAAGAAAGTGCGAATGGGTACGAACTTATAGTCTTATCCTGGTATCTTGATTGATATTACTGATCAGAAACTCCAACTGCGCCACTGAAACGGTACGCCTTGCACGAATAATACGAGCTCCGACCCTGATTTTACTGCGCTTCGATAATGGAAGGGACCGCGAGAATTGCACCGTTTTCGTCGCCGATTTGCCTACTGGGACCAACGAGGAACAACTTAAAGCACTTTTCAAAGATGTGCGTCTTATATCTGAGGAACGAAGTACGCCAAGCTAAGCCAACTGTGCAGTGCGGAGAAATACGTGAAATCAAAATCACTGATATGCCGGAAACGCTTGTTGCGACTATCGAATTCGCTTCACGGGTAGGCGACTCGGGTATTCAGGGAGCTAAACTCATGATTTCATAGGATAGTATCCCTGCCGCACTCACTAAAGATAAGAAGCGCGTAGATGGAACGGAAATCAACGTACATCTGGCATGGCGTTCGACTGTATACGCGACGAACTTTCCCGAGAAAACGGACGATTCCGCTGTCCGTGATCTATTCGGACAGGTTCGTCTTTGCAGTTTATCCGTGCCTCACTAATTCTGTCGCTAGTATGGCATCTTATTCGATGTCCGGTGGCCGAGCAAGAAATTCAAGGCGACACGCCGATTCTGCTATGTGCAGTTCACATCGCCAGTAAGACTGTTCAGGCCATCGTTTGTTCGTTCGACGATTGACTCAATATGCAGGCCTCGGCGGAAAGAGCGCTCGAGTTACATGGTCGTGAACTTGAGCTAGGACGGACGCTAAGCGTCTACATCTCGAATCCAGAACGCAAGAAGGAGCGCACCGATGCCAGTGCGAATGAACGAGAGGTGTACGTCGCGGGTCTCAGTAAATTCACCAATAAAGAAGATCTCGAGGGGGTATTTTCGAGGGTGAGCCCATCACCCTGATTTATTGGCGTCGATTCGAGAAATCCGTGTAGTATGGACCCATCAAGGAAATCCGTCTCGCAGAGGACAAGAACGGCCAAGCAAGAGGCTTCGCATTTGTTGAATTCGAAAAAGAGGTATCGTCTGCATATCCGGTGTCCCTGCATGACCTAACCGTGCTCAGGCTGATGCCCAATCTGCTCTATCGGCAAACAACTACGAACTGAAGAAGAGACGAATAGCGGTGACCATTGCAGATACGCGGGTGCGGTCGAAAAATCGGTAGGTATTTTACTCGAGAAACCTGGAGCAGATTGATCGTTGGTGCGTAACAGGGAAGGCTGGGCAGAAAGTGGACTTGGTCGACGTGCAGAAACTCGCAATCGCACCGTTCGCATCCGCAACCTGACACCGGACACGCAAGAGGGGCTCCTGCAACAAGTACTCGAGAAATATGCGGCGGTGAAACGTACCGAGTTCTTCGCCGACATTGGTGAAGCAACGGTCGAGCTAGCCAACGCTGCGGTGAGATTTTACAGCTACGAACATCGAGGAATGTATCGGCTGACGAACGCGATCAGGAAGCGGGCAAGCTGTTGCTACGGCCGGAGCCGATCATTTTCAACGGTGTCAATCTAAAGATCACAGAAGAAGCAGCGTCGAGTTCGACTCGACAACATCCCGCGCAAGCTACGGGAAGCGCGGGAGGACTGTTCGTACCTCGAGCGACGGTCTCGAGGCCAAGAGCAGGTCTGGGCCGTCCACGTAAACCTGGAAATAGTGCCCAAAAACCTCAGGATGGGGCTGCCAATGGCGCGCAAGAGATTAAGAAGGTTGGAGGAAAGGGACAGGACGATTTCAGGAAGATGTTGGGTTAATAGGTCTGGATGTAATCGCCGAGCCTTGGTCGCGTACAATATACTGTGTAATACACCCCGTGCGTCGCTGTTTGAGTGGGCCTCTGGGATCCAAATGTGGAAATTTGGGGTTGCTGCGCACGAGCTGGTCCGTGCGCGAGTCCTAAACGTATATAAACCCTGCCGCGACAGTGTGAATCCTTACCACTCTGGCCTTTTGGCTTAGATCAAGTGTAGTATCTGTTCTTAATAGTTTAACCACTATTATGAGGGCACCGCCCTCATTTTTTGGTTATCAAATTTTTGTCGCCCCTGTCCCCTGTGAGCTCTGCTTGCAACTCCTGGGGCGCGATGACCATGCCACTGCACGACCGGCTTGTGTCGTCGGGGGATCTCCCTGGCTTTTGTCTTCTCTTTGCCGTCTCTCTATTCAGTGTCATTGGGCACTGACCCGGGATTGGGCAAACGGACTGCAGAGGCTCGGGTTTTCGCTCGCCTTTTGTCGCACCTCGTGATTGATGTTCTGCTTACTTCTGCTTATACATGAAAGTGGTGTTATCCAGCCTCCCCTGCGTTGCTTGTGTCACGTATTTTTCAAGTGCCTATTGTGTTTGTACCTTGTCAGTTCCAAGTGTGTCTACATATATCCTCCATGTCACTGAAGTACAATTGTTCCTGCTCAGACCCTAGCAGCCTTGTAAGATCGTCGCCTGATGTCCCTTGAGGGAGGATCAAGGGAGGATGGGTCTTGGTAGTCGACCCGACCTCAAGACAATGCTGCGCGTGAGGGCGGTAGTGGATGATCCGTTCAAATTGTCCCTTACGAGGGACGCCACGTTCTGCGTTGGTCTGGACATGGAAAGCAGAGTGTCACAAAGGCTCTCCGACGGGAACAGGTCGAAACGTGATACGGGCTATACATACTGCGTTCCCGGGCGCGCTCGGCCAAGGGTGTCGCAGCCTAGGATCCGTTGCCAAACTTCGGGTATGCCCTCCTCTTCGCATCCAACCTGCATCCCGTTGTCCCTCAAGACATAGTACTCTCGCCCTGGGGTCTGCACGACGGCCACCGCACCATGCAGCGCTTCACCCTTCGAAGTCGTGAAATGGACGCTCTCGACGTGATGGTGACTACAACGGACCCGAGTCAGCATCACGAGGACACAAAGAACTCGACGTCGCGTACGCTGCAAGGTACAGGTTCACCGCGTTCGCAGACCGACCCGCCGTTCTCGAGCAAGGAGCGCCGTTGCCAGACAGACCGGCAAACTCTTGAGCCATCGCGCTCGTGGACATCCACTGCCCGCTTATGCTGAACGAACGACGCTCGGTGATGAAGTCCTCGACGGAACCAACGTCGGCACCTACCCATTCGCCACGACGCACGCCAGAACGTACCTCGCCGCGACGATCTTCTTGGCGACGTTGTCTGCATCCTGGTCATGCACGCGGCGTAGCCACGCTTTGCTGATTCCCTGGTGGTACTCTTCGACGTTCGACCACTTGACGATCTCCAGGAGCGAGTGCGGGGTCGTGTCCGGTGGGGATCGCTGCGAAATCCACGTCGACCAGTCGACACGCAGACGATACTCGAGCTTGTCCCCTCCTTGCAACGAGGGCGATAGACCGATGACTTCGCAGGTCGCTTCAAGCACGTAGAAGCTGCAAGACTCGCCGGTGCGATCGTCGCGCGCGATGACTTGCCATATTTCGCCCTTGGCGACCTCCAGAGCGTCTTGGACGACGCATCGCGACCACGTCGAAGCGTCGTGACCATACGTGCCGACGGAGATGGCGAACCACATCCGACTGAGAACGAATCTAGTATGACATTCAGATGGGACCCTGTCGCGATCTCGTGACGAACCTAATGGCGACGTCGACTTGTTTTTCGTCGTCGGGACTTGTCCAAAGGCGTTGAGACAGTGGATGGTATCCTATCGACTGAGTATATCGACCAAGGAATGATCTCTCGAACGCCTGACGCCGTTCGGAGACTTCAGCCGTTCGGAATCGAAGATACGGCCAACAGTTGGTCATATTTTTGGGATGTTGCTCGAAGATGGCGTCCAAGCGACGGCCAGCATAGTTTCTCAACAGTATATGGGTCGCAGAGAGGTAAACTATCCATACATGAAGTATTCTGACGTGGCGCAGGAGCATGATCTAGGAAGGATGCCCGTACCTGCATACCGGAAGGTTCTTGATACGAGCGTGCACGTCTGCCTGTCCGTCGGGGAAATGGTGCTTAGTATGATGGCCCAGCGGTATACCCACTTTCGTTCGGATGCCTTCGGTGGGAGAGAAATATGGGAGAGAACAGGTAGAGGCGCTCCACAGAAGTCAGGGGCAAGGGCAGAGTCGACTGTCGTTGGTATGACGGAGATTGGGGATGGTTCCTGGTTCAATTGGATGCATCCCGCAGGCTTGGGTACCAATCGCTGGAATCGTCCGGACTGACGAGCGGCAGAGGATTTGCGTGCGGCGGAAGGCTGTTTCGCGAGGGTCGAAACGTTGTCATGGCATGACTCTTTGAGCCGCGCAGGCAATTCGGGGACTTTGAATACTTTCTGATCGACGGACACTCCTTGCTGGAGGTTGGAAGCCCTAGGAGCTGGAGATTCGCAGCTTGCGGTACTCGCCGACTGGAGAATTGTCCTAGTGCGTTTCGGAGAGGTAGAGATGTCTATATGCGCGGGTCTTTTCGTTCCAGAGGGCTTCCGGTTGGTCGTGCTCGTAGAAGTGCGCTTCTGAGATGATCTGGGAGGCTCGGAGGGAACGATCCTTATGGAAGAGGTCTCGATCGATGCAGGGGCCCGGGCCACTGGCTGACAAGGCTGGTTGGCCACATTTTCCTTGGAAGGCTTGACAGATGAAGACACGTTCGTGGGGATCTCGGTAGCGGGCGACGCCACGCTCGAAGACGGGGTGATCGTCGGCGCGGCAACGCCGGCGAGCTTTTGCAAGAGAACGGCCTTGCTCAGTTTTGAGTAGCCTGTGATGCGTCGCTCTTTGCACAGGGCTCTGAGCTGAGGAACGGTGAGTTTGCTGAGGTCGGAGGGACTGTTCGGAGCCATCGTCGTCCGGTGAAAGTCAATGCCTAAACGGGGCTAATCACAGTCCTTGGCCACTCGCGAAAAAAAGCCTGAGCCGATGGCAGCTGGTAAGTAGGCTTCTTTCTTTCGGTCGCCCGAACAATGCACGCACTCGCCGCCCTCGTCTTATACATCAGTGTCGTCGCTGCAGTCGGCCTAGACTTGCAAGCCCGTCAGTTCCGCACCGCCCGAGACGTACAAGCCACTGGCAGGTATGCCCCTCAATGTCACTGACGCGCTCTCGCTGACGGTACAACAGCTCGCGTTGGCAAGGACGTTAGCAGGAAAATACCTTGTTTGCGGTACAACATGAGGCCTGGATAACACCCGACTATTTACTTTACATGCGTTCAATTCTTGTGCTCTCGCACCCAATTTTCAACCGTGAAGCAACCCATCAGTTCGCTGACGTTTAGTCCATTCTCTCCCAGCCTCCTGGCATTCGCCTTCCGTCGTTTACGTCCTTCAGTCGGCATGTCTTTCCATAGCGGATCGTTGGCGTGTCGCGCTAGAATCCAATCGGGGGCTAGAGGAGCCCTTCGCTTCTCCTAGACGGGCTATATGCGTGACGAGTCGTGCAAAGCATGTGACGAACGATTACCTTTTCGACGACCACTCGTCGCTGCTGTTCCCTCAGCTCTTCGGCGAGCGAAGGGAGGATGCGAACGATGCGACGCTCCACTGGAGGGCCGTACAAGTCCTCAGGGTCGTCGTCGACCTCGTCCGCAGCAACTTGGGGCTGGATGGCCGCTGCACCAGGTGGCCTTGCCTGTTCGCCGGCGGCATTCGCAGCACGCACGGGAGGTGGTTCTACAGAAGGTTCCGGCCAGATCAAGGAGGGCGTCTGCGACATTCCCGGAGTGAATTCGGAAAACCGGGGAGAGTCGACCTGCATCTCGACGTCGTCATCAGAAGACAACGCGGAGACGGTGCTGCCAAATTTTCGTGCAGCCTTGGCCGGATACGGACGGGTCGGGGGAGAGGGATCCTGCGGAGACAGCTTCTCAGTTGGCTTGGCGGGAAAGGCATCTACCATTGACACGTCCGTGTCTACGACTTGCGTTGGGACATGTGGTCGTTGATTCGCCGTAGACGGCTGCGCTTTCTCAGCGACGGGGGTGCGTTTCACCCCAGCTGTCCCTGTCAACCCCTGTCGGTCAGTCACTTGGTCGTCCACCAGTCGCGTTTCGTTCCTCTACGGGACATTCACAGGACGCGTCAAACTCTGAGACATGGACGACGCACCGTTTCCTGCTTGACGCGAGCGTCTGCCGTATACGTAGAGGTATCGCGCGAAGTGGCTGAACCACGGCTCGAGGTCGCGTCGGATGCCACCGTCTGTTCGCGGCTGGACGTCGCGCTCGGGGTCTCTGACGCGCGCTTTCTGCACCGTCTGCACGTCCAGCTGCTGAGGTCGTTGGCAGCGTCCCCCCTGTTCGTGGCGCGTATGCGGTCGATGAGTTCCTGGTCGGTCACGGGGGGTATCGAACACCCTGTCGGACGCGTCGACGACGGGCCACGGGCGAGAACGAGCGGACGTACTGTGGTGCCATTTCCGGCTGCATCCTCGACAGGTGAACAGGAACGCGTCCGGACGGCTGTGTGATTCGCCGCAGCGTTGACAGGACATGTCGTGTCGGGGGTTAGAATTGCTCGCCGGGTGGCGCTGCTCCTCCTCTCGTCCAAACACCATGGCCGACGCCGACGAGCGCATCCGAGTCGCCAGCGCGTTCGTGCTCCAGTCTCCGCCCGGCGAGATCAACGACGTCCTCAACGGTGCGCGCCGTCTCCGCGATCTGCCCCCATCCACTCACTTTGCGCAGATGTCCGCGTCATCGTCAACGACGACGACGTCCTCGAAGACGGCCTCCTCCCCGCCCTCCGGGAATACAACCTCGCCCAGTTCATCCTCGTGGACGTCCCAGACGCGAACCACCAGGTAGATCCCCCGCCCCTCCTCTCACCCTCGCTCACGCGCCGCCCCCAGACCATCGTCAGCGACGTCGCACGCATTGCGGACGGCAGCGGGGGGGAAGAACGCTTCCTGGATCCACGTTCCAGGACATCTTTCAGATTCGATCATCTGAGACTCGCAAGTGCCCTCGATCCGCACCCGGGCGCCTTCGATCGCTGATCACCCGACCCCCAGGAGGCGTCCGATCCTCGCCCAGAGGAGCCCAATCCAGAGGGCGAGCCACTTCGGTGAGACTTCCTCATCGCCATCCAGGGTCGGTTCTGATCTCGAGCCCAGCTCCGCTCTCGAATCCTCCGCATCGTCCTACCTCGCAGCGCACTACATCGACGGTGTGGCCGCCGTCTTTACATCCCAACAACCCAACCTCTTCACGGTCCAGATCGTTTCCAACAAGTATAACCCGGCCAACTTTTGGTTCGTCGTCTTTGGCGAGCCACTTTCTCGTCAGCTCACCGCGGACAGGTCGGGCAGATGGCGTTCACAATACAGCATCGACTTTGAATCAAAGACGATGGAAGGAAAAGTGCTCGTCAACGTACACTACTATGAGCAGGGAAACGTAAGAACCGGTTCGATCCCAGATCACTTCCACCTGCTCATTCGAGCGTAGGTCCAGCTGGAAACATCACACGACATTTCGATGCCGATACCGCCCGCAATTTCGGATGCCTCCCCGAACGCAGCGGCAAACAAGATATTTGCACTCATCGAGGCCGAAGAATCGCGGTTACAAACATCCCTCAACGACGCCTACCAGGAGATGAGCGAAAAGGCGTTCAAGGGTCTTAGACGTGCGCTTCCTCTGACCAGACAGAAGATCGATTGGGATAAAGTCACGGGATATAAGCTCGGCGCGGAGCTCACGGCGAGCAAAGGCGCCTTTACTCCTGCATCGTGATATCCGTGACGAGGCGCTTCAACCGTTTGCTCGAGTAACGAGGATCTGTTAGATGTATCCCAAATATTAGACTGCATTGCCTAACAAAGGTAGGAGCGATGATGTCCACTTTAAAAGAATAAGTTTACAGATCCTACACGAGAAATAAACCAGAGGTGCTGTAAAACACCCTTTTTCCTCAGATCATAGCTTCGACTTGAACTGGTCCTCCGTGACGCCTTTACCCATGGCAGCTGTCGACGAGACCCCGCCTGTCACAGTCTTGAGTAGACTGTCGGCGTAGTCGCCACCGCTCCACTGCAGGGACGTGAGCAAAGGCGATCTACGCAAACGCGACGATCGCACCTTTTGATGTGTCAACACGTCGCATCCAATCTCTCGTTCCTTGCGCTGCACGATCTCGACGTAGGCCTTCATGCCTTCCTTGGCGTACGCGCTCGCGAACAGATCGCTGATGTATGCGTTCGAGTGCAGACCGCCGAGCTTAGATCGAACGCGTCAGCGGCGTCTCGCGCAGCGCCTCCGCCCGCGGAACCTACCGTGATGAACTGCCAACAGAACCCGAGCTTGCCGAGCTCCCAGATAAAGTCTTTCATGTCGTTGGCGTCGAGACCGGCGGCCTCCCAGTTGAAGGATGGACTGAGGTTGTAGGCGAGCCAGTGACCGGGCCGCACCGCGTGCACGCCGTGCGCGAACTCGCGCGCCTGAGCGAGGATCGGCTTCTTGGTCTCCATCCACAACGCGTCCGCATACGGCGCGTACTCGACGGAACGCATGATCGCGCACTTGGTGCCGCCCTGATACCGGTAGAACCCCTCGCGCGTCCTCGGCGCGTCCCAGTTCCAATAAGGCACCTTCTCGAGCCCGAACTCGCGTCGCGCGATCGCGACCGCGTGCGGGTACGACGCGCGCGCCACCCGGTCCAGGAACTGCTGCACGGCGCGTCGCGGCGTGCCTTGCGAGACGAGCGCGTTGGCCAACGTCTCCGAAAAGAGCTGCAAGTTGGCCGAAGCGACCCAAGCGTCTTCCACCGCCTGTAGCTCGTCTCCTGACTTGCCCGCCGCCTCAGCCTCGAGCATGACGTCCACCAACGGCGGCAACGACGTGTCGGTCGCGCCCAAGATGAACGCGTGATCCCGATCGTCGATGTTGGACGTGATCAAAGTGGCCGCCTCCGAGTCCGTGCGCGAGATCACCACGTTCTCGACGCCCATGACGTCCAACTGTAACCGGATCGCCACGAGGCGGTTCACGTGTTCCCCGACGGGAACGAGCACTTTGCCGGCCATGTGTCCGCATTTCTTGGTGCCTGGGGCTTGGTCTTCGATGTGGATCCCTGCGGCGCCTTTCTCGACGAAGAGCTTGGTGAGCTTCATCACGGCGGTGAGGCCGCCGTGACCCGTGTCCGCGTCGGCGATCAGCGGGCGAAGGTAATCGACCGAGGGCGTCGCGGCGAGCTCGGCGTCGGTCATGTGGGAGCGCGCCTCGCGCTGTTTGCGATCGTGGAAGAGCTGAGCCATGAAGAGGTGCTCGACCTTGTTTGGCACCGTGTTGGATGGGTAGTCTGGGGGATCCGTTCGTCAAGGACGGATCGCACGAGACTGATACCTCGAACTCACCGGCGAGATCGGGGCCCGGCTCGTTCGTGCTCGACGCCGTCGAGGAACATTGCCACCCGGAGACGTACACGGTCTCGAGGTATTTCGCCATCTGGGTGACCTGCACTGGGTCGAGCCTGTGTAACGTCAATCAGCGACCGAGATAGCCAAGGTTACGGCGACACACTCACGCGCCATAGGTGTGAGATGGCGTCCCGTTCTTGGCGTGTTCGGACAGGAGGGCAAAGAGCTTCTTCCCTTGGATGTCAGAGGGATACGATATGCGGATTGATCCTCTTTTCGAGACGACTTGGGCGGCAGTATAAGGGCGTTTGAGGCGCGCAAAGCGAGGGCTCTGTTCGGATTCCCAGTGACGTCGGCCGATGAAATAGGGGACCATACCTTGAACCACTGTTCGACTTGGGCCACTTCGGCCTGGAAGGCGGCGCGTTCTTGACTAGCCATAGCTAGGGGTCAGTGCAGAACGGTAGTGGGGAAAGTTCCTATCCATGCCTCGCAACCGAGTCATATTAATCTCACCCAAGCGGACCAAGACCACATGTGATTCCACCAATGACCATCAAGTCCGCATACCTCCGATCACTAGCATCGGACAAATCAGCCGTCGCTCGTGATTACGCATTATCTCCTGGGGGTACATTACATAAAAATGGCGCCACGCATCCACACGAGGCGCTCAGCGTGTTACTGTTCAACGTCGGAAACGCCGTCCGATGAAACAAGGTTCATCTGCGGTCACCATCGTAGACGAGACCTGCCAACCCGTAGCGCACCACGAACGCCGCAACGCTCCCGGCAACCTAATTATTCATCAGATGGCCGCCAACTTGATCAAAATGGTTTGATTGCAATCACCTGAGTGGCCATCAACACCTGTACCAGCCGCCTTTCAGTCATGGGTCCGAAACGAACAAGAAGGAAATTCAAGATGGTCAGATTGGTAGCTTCCAGGATCCGCCCGCTTTCCGGATCGATGCTAAGATCCGTCAAACCGAACGTTGAGAAAAGCCGGAGGACCAAAATGGTCAACTTGGATGGCGGTTTTTCCAACTTGGCTTTTGAAGGGTGCAATAGGTTGGTATCAGGATCAAATCTATCATCCAATGACTCAGTGTGACTGTTCCCGGAAGAGTCGTTGGTTTAACCTTGGGACGCGATGCCTAGGGCAAGGAACCAATCCAAACAACTGCGGACACGACAGGATGAAGTTGAATATTTGGGGCAGGAAGAACAGGAGTAAGGTCTTTGAAAAATGACCTTGTATCCCGACGACCGAGAACGCCATCCCGGTGACGTAGCAGAGGGTATCTCCGGGAAAGGCGCGAGCAGGATACCTACTCGCGAATGAACTGCGTCACCAACGCCAAGGGAATGATGTCACGCACCAATTGTGATACATGAATCCGAGACAGACTCCGAGCAAGGGAAGCATAAAGTATAGGCTGAATAGGTGCCTGCCCACCAACTCGCTGCTGCCATACGACATGCCTGCATGCCATGCGCCTCCTATCTCGACCTCTGCCTGACTCCCGAGGAGGTGAATGGGTATCTTGAAATCTACGGGCCATGGAAGATACAGTAAGTCGTTCAATATGACTGATACGGCGATGATGACCGCCTGGCTGACTTCAGAGCCGTTGATGCCAGCGAGAATGTTGATGCTGTTGGTAGTGAACGTCGAGAGGAGGGACATGTACAAGTAATAGAGTGGGCCTAGGACGGGTCAGCGATCAGGCGCACCATCATCGTGACCACGAACCTAGGTTGACGAGCACGCCGAGGAAACGCCTCAACGGAAGGGGCACCACTACGTGCGTGTTGCCTCCTTCGGCATAGTACACCATGAGCATGGGAATGGCAGCGATGATTGGTATCGGCAGCTTATGCCTCCATCGGATATCGAAGACGTCGTCCAGGAATCCAAGTATAGTCGCCATTAACAGGGACAACAGCGAAGAGAGATAAATTGAGAGCTATACGGGACATCGTAACGACGTACACCGAACGAGAGCGCGAGGTCTCACCTGGTGGTGCATGGAAGCAACGCCCTGAAGTCCTTCGAGGGTCTTTCGGCTCTCTGGAAGGCTCCCGACGGTGTCGGAAAAGGGAAAGGGGATGAACAGAATCAACAAGAGGATGTATATGGAGGCGCATACGAGTCCCTGGCTCTCCGGTCTGCGCGTGGTCAGTCGAGACGCTCAGTCCTCGCGGAGAACTTACATGGGGTCCGAATAGACTTTCAAGAGATCCCTTCCCTTGAGGTTGGCCTGGACGAATCTCGGGCCGAGCGCGGGTATCAAGTACAGCGCGGCGAGGAACGCGAACATGGAGAACCCGACCGATGCAAACAAGACAGGGAGGGGCGGTGGAGGGTCGAGGAGCGGTCGAACGACGAACCAGGCCGCGACGGGGACGAGCGAGACGAGCAAAACATTGGGCAGCGGTCTCGGGGCTGGTGTTGGTGCCATTCTATGTACATTTGCTGGTGACGTGGAGCCAACGCGGGCTATGACAGGCTTGCCAATTACAGCCACCCAGCCCCGGGTCTTGAACCCGTCTCGATGTCGCATCGAGACCATCCAAGGCAAGGGACGCGGCGTGTTCGGTACGATACGTTCGCAGTCCACTCCTGCGCCGGCTGATCGTCGTCTCAGCTACGTGGGCCATCCCACCCCGAACGGGGTCCACCTCCCCGGACCTCGAATCCAGAGGAAAATATCGATCCTTTGGGCGACCTAGGGGACGTGCAAGGACACCCGGATGACGACGGTGCAAGTGCGGATGATATCGTAGCAGAGGACGATCTTCCGTTTACATGGGAAAAGCTCGGCCTCGACAAGGAGGAAGAACGACTAGATGACATTGATGTCGCGCGACTCGCAACCTGCAATCCGACCCTAACTGATCATCCAATGCAGTCCAAGCATGGGTCGTAGATATACCCGACCAAAAGCACATCGCTACCATGTTGAAGTACGCCCTCCATGTTTCCTTTCAGTATCGTCCTGACATTCCGCCCTTCATAGATGGCTCAAACAATCAGGCCTGGACAAGGAAGCGCTACCCCATCTCAGACGCGTTCGAAGATAGGTCTCGGTCTGCACCCTTCTGCTCGACACGTCCCTAAATCCCCCAGCGCTCCACACCGGAACCACCGTTGGAACTGCCATACCAACTCCCCGTCCCACGTCACCCTGCGCTCACCCAGACCTCGCTCTCGCTGAAAAACGTGTTTTGGCCCACCGTCTTTTGCCCGCGACGAAAATGGGAACCTGAGCCGTGGACGCGCGCCCGGCCTCGGACGCCGTGCGTCGCCTCAAGTACAAATACGCCTTGACCGCTTGACACCGCACCGGAGAGGCTCGTCCGCGCCCCGTCTCCCGCGAGATGGCACTCACCCGCTTGTTCAGGTCCCCGTCGTCGCGCGCCTCCCAATATCCCACCTCGACCCCCCCCAGCTCTCGCGGCCTTTTTTCGGGCACGACGCGCGCGCGTCCACGAAGCATCCCCTCCGACGCACTGCGCTCGGCGTCATTCGCCAAGTACGGACCACCGCGCGCGCGGCGAGTGTATGATAATGATGATACGGTCACGAAACGATTATAGATCGCTGACTTGGACATTGAGCAACGCCATCCAGTTGTATGCGTCGAACGACGGTGATGTCATTTTGGGTGCGAACTACTTTTTTTGCACTTTACTTTCCCTTGCACGTGGACAGACCACTTGTGCTACTAGTACACCTCATATATCCTAATGCATTGGACGTCCTGTTTGTTCGCTGCAGGTTCCAACGTGACTCGAACGTAGACTCAGGATCGCTAAATGTTCATTCCGCCTCCAGTTCTTTGATCAAGACGCCACTGCCAAGGCCCTTGGGTTCATCAACTCGGATTCGGTTACCCGTGGGTCCACCTTATTCCCGCCTTTAGATTTGGCACCACGAACGAACTGCTCGGTCCATCATTCGCACGGCAGGAACGCGAGGAAGTCTATCTGACCTTGGACTACTGTTTTTACTATGTCAAAGTCACAGTCTAGCAAAGTCATACTGTATGTACTAATGCTCTCTAGCTTTGTTGACAGGGACATGTTCATGCGATTCCGGGGAGGAGGGGCCACAAGGTCACGCGCGAGTGGGACGAGACAGAAGGAGCTCCAAAAGAAGCAAACACCGCTTTTCGTAGAGTTCTTGTGGCACCCCGTGCACTCGTCCTCGCTACGATCATAAACCTGGGTTGGTCTAATGAGACACGAATGTGGAAGTACGAAAACATAATTCGCGGGCTCAAAAATGTGACGAGTAAAAGGTATCTGAACTCTACCATAATATCGTCTGCTCCATTATATACCCACAGGAATATAAGCAGAGCAAGGCGAAAGATCAGACGACCTATTGGGAGCAAGTATCTCTCCCTCTTCCATTTCTATCTCAAGGCGGTTGAAAAGTTCAGCAGCGCCAGATGCATGTACAACGCGTGCGCATAACGCGTGCAGGGCGCGTAAAAGAGGGTCGGGCGGTGGCGCATCCTTGTTCTGTGAATCGAACTCGACAAACATGGGTGCACCCTCGACCTTCCGATCCTCACCAATAAACTGCCTGTGGATCCACCGCATGCAGGCCTCATGTCTGGTACAGACTCGGTAACGGTGCAGCTTCACAGCTGGTCAGATGGTGTCACAAACTAACCTTTGAATACCATACCTTCTCGGTAGTCTCAAACCACATTTCAAGGTGGTCAAAATCATTGTGTAGATCATGTGTCAACGGGATAAGATTGCAGACCTGATCGACGCCGCCTGTTTGACCAAGAGTATCTGCGAACGTGGATAATCCAAACGACTGGAGGATGCTCATGGCACTGGCAGAATCGTAGGCCTGCATAACCATGAATATAATAGAACACTTGACGATCAACGGAATGGTACCTTGTTGTAATACCTGGCGTTTCCGATCTTGTCCATGATCTCGGGGTCTGTGCCTTGCACGGTTGATTCATGGAGTATCTGAGCTGTCTCGATCTGGGTACTCATAACTTGGGATATGTCCGGAAGGTCGGAACAGTTCTTGAGCGACGCCCTATCAAATGTGCCTGTGACAATGCACCGATATCCATCGCGGACTAGTGCCTGAATAGGACGGGGGTAGTAAGACAGATAGAATAAAGGGTAAGAAAAAACATGGGCACCTTGTTCCTGGAGGACGTACAATTATCAGACGAAGGGAGTGATGAATGCGAGAGACGCAGCCAATACGGGACGATGAAGGTTCGGACTTGAAAGGACCATGAGCGATGCGTCAGCGAGAAAACTGGTGATAAACGCACATATCCGGATGAAGTTGTCGCGCAGATTTCGGCCGGTGTCTATGACGACGTCATGGTTCTGTGGTGCCGACAAGAACGATCTAACGAGCGTCTCCACGGGCGTGGTGTTAAAAAGAGCAGACTGCTCCTCGAATTCGATGAAAAAACGGCCGGCTACTCTGGCCGAAATGAGATTGCCCATTTCCCATTTCATGGCATAATCCAGATCTGCCTTCCGTTCGACCGTCGAGGCGTTGTCCACTAGTTGCAGAGCATAGTTTTCGGCTGCGAGTATCGCGGAGTAGGCCTTGTAACGGTCGGACGTGCGATTCCATCCAAGTTTCCGGATCTCTGGAGAGTGATGCGCAGGTAGCGGTATGGAATTCATCGTACTTATGTACAGTCAAAAGTCCACCAATAAATAGCCATCGTCACATGTCAAAGCATGTTTCCGGCGACTGACGTCATTTCAGTGCATTGATTACGTTTCCGTGGGAATCCGTGCTCCCCTTTGACGTCGGTCTGATCACCCGTGTCTATTCAATGCCCCTTCTCTTTGTAACACCTCTCGCAGGCCAATGAGTGTGTAGTACCCTGTTATCATTCTGAATGTGTTCGGTTCCCGGTTTTTAGCCGATGGAAAGGCCCGAGGCCCCGAACACCGAGATATCACAGGTGAAGACTCCCGATTTGGTTTATTGCTTAAGCGTGACTGACTTTAACTTTCAAGAGATCCCTTCCCTTGAAGTTGGCCTGGACGAATCTCGGGCCGAGCGCGGGTATCAAGTACAGCGCGGCGAGGAACGCGAACATGGAGAACCCGACCGATGCAAACAAGACAGGGAGGGGCGGTGGAGGGTCGAGGAACGGTCGAACGACGAACCAGGCCGCGACGGGGACGAGTGGGACGAGCAAAACATTGGGCAGCGGTCTCGGGGCTGGTGTTGGTGCCATTCTATGTACATCTGCTGGTGACGTGGAGCCAACGCGGGCCATGACAGACTTGTCAATTACAACCACCCAGCCCTGGGTATTGAACCCGTCTCGATGTCGCATCGAGACCATCCAAGGCAAGGGACGCGGCGTGTTCGGTACGATACGTTCGCAGTCCACTCCTGCGCCGCCTGATCGTCGCCTCAGCTACGCAGGCCATCCCACCCCGGACGGTGATCGAAATCAGCCCCGTCCTGCTGTTTGGAAAACGAGAGTACGATGACCACGGCAAACACACCCTGCTCGATCACTACACCTTCAACTGGAGAGACGGTCGAATGGCGCTCGCGCTCGGCCTGGGTGCGTCTCCCCCCCTTTGACATCCTCCTCGCGCTGATCGCCAAGGACAGGCTCGCTATTCAATCACGCAGAGAACCCAAACGTGTCGTTCTCACTAGACGCTGAACGCGAATGTGTAGTGTACACGTCGGCGCGCGCGATTCAGTCAGGAGAGGAACTGTGTATATTCTATGGTCATCAACTTTGGTTCGACCCTGTCGGCGGTCCACCTCCTCGGACCTCGAATCCAGAGGAGAATATTGATCCTTTGGGCGACCTAGGGGACGTGCAAGGGCACCCGGATGACGACGGCGCAAGTGCATCTGCGGATGATATCGTCGCAGAGGACGATCTTCCGTTTACATGGAATAAGCTCGGCCTCGACAAGGAGGAAGAACGGCTAGATGACATTGAACTCGGTAACTGCGATTCCTAACCTGCAATCTGATCCTTACTGATCATCCGATGCAGTCCAAGCATGGGTCGTAGATATACCCGACCAAAAGCACATCGCTACCATGTTGAAGTACGCCCTCCATGTTTCCTTTCAGTATCGTCCTGACATTCCGCCCTTCATAGATGGCTCAAACAATCCGGCCTGGAAAATGAAGCGCTACCCCATCTCAGACGCGTTCGAAGACAATCCTCGGTCTGCACCCTTCTCCTCGACACGTCCCTAGATCCCCCAGCACTCCCACCCGAACCACCGCTAGAACCGCCATACCAACTCCCCGTCCCACGCCACCCTGCGCTCACCCCGACCTCGCTCTCGCTGAAGAACACGTTCTGGCCCACCGTCTTTTGCCCGCGACGAAAATGGGAACCTGAGCCATGGACGCGCGCCCGAGTCCGATGGGCCTCCGATGCCGTGCGTCGTCTCAAACACGAATACGCCCTGGCCGCTGGAAACAGCGCCGGAGAGGTCCGTCCGCGCCTCGTCTACCGTGAGATGGGGCTCACCCGCTCGTTCAGGTCCCCGTCGTCGCGCACCTCCCAATACCCTACCTCGACCCTCTCCAGCTCTCGCGCCAATTTTTCGGGCACGACGCGCGCGCGTCCACGAAGCATCCCCTGCGGCACGCCGCGCTCGGCGTCATTCGCCAGGTAGCGGACCACCGCGCGCGCGACGAGACGCCACCGGAGAATGGCGCCCAGTACCTCTTGACGGGGCTCTCCTTGTTCGTCACGCATGAGCCGTGCGTCATGTGCGCCATGGCACTGCTCCACTCGCGCGTCAAGGAGGTGTTTTATCTCGTCCCGATGCCGAGGACTGGCGGCTGTGGTGGGCTCGTATGCGTGCCTTCGCTCAAGGGGGTTAATCACCGGTTCAGCGTCGCTGTCTGGAAGGAAGACGGGGAGGGCTGGCCAGGGCTGCTGGACGCGGAGGTCGATGTGTGAGGTGTCGTTTGTTTGTACCCGTCGTCCCCGTGTACATGTCGCGCCGTTGCTAACTCCAGAAGGAATCCTGGTACCAACGTGGCTTAGAATTTAAGATGCCTCATGCCTTGGTACACGACCGTAGGGTGACCGAGGCCGAGATTGATATCTCACGGGAAGTTGAACACCATCTTCCACAGGTCCCATAAAAATGGCGTAGAATCACACAATTGGGCGCTCGACAGGAAGTCGACAGTACTTATACCATTTGGAGGAGAGTGCGCGGCGAGTGACTTTATTCTGTTGGACAGGCTAGAGACGAGCGGACTCAGACGAGATGGTAGGCGTGCCACGTTCAGCATGTAGTAGGATTCGCCGTGTGTTCTGATTTCGAGACTATAGTACTGAACAAATTTCATTTGCAGATAGGATAATTTGAATCGCGCTATGACAAAGCTTACTAAGCAGCAGCAAATCTGAGGCGTCCTCATTGCCACAGATGTGGCTCGGCCGAGCATAGTCTACTCATATTCAACTGGTGCGGTTAGGTAGATGGAATGAGCACCAGGCCCGGTGATGCGACAGCTCCACATGTACGAACGGACTACACTGAGTTCAGCGTCGACACGAGACAGAGGTCGTCACTGACATGACGTCAGACTGACGTCGTCGGACACACATGACTTTGCTGTGGCACGTGACCATGGCTATATTATCGGTCACCCGTACATGAGTACGATGTCCATACCGCTACCAGCGCATCACTCTCCAGAGATCCAGAAACTCGGATGGACTCGCGCCTCTGACCACTACAAGGCCTACTCCGCGATACTCGCAGCCGAGAAGTATGCTCAGCAACTAGTCGACAACAGGTTGACCATCGAACGGAAGGCAGATCTGGATTATGCCGTGAAATTGGAAATGGACAATCTTATTTCGGCCAGAGTAGCCGGCCGGTTTTTCATCGAATTCGAGGAGCAGTCTGCTCTTTTTAATACCACACCCGTCGAGACACTTGTTAGATCGTTCTTGTCATAGACACCGGCCGAAATCTGCGCGACAACCTCATCCGAATATGTGTGTTCATCCAGTTTCCTTGCTGACGCGCGCCACTTATGGTCCTTTCAAGTCCGACCATTCATCGTCCCGTATTGGCTGCGTCTCTCGCATTCATCGCTCCCTTCGTCTGGCAGATCCTCCAGGAACAAGGTGCCCCCGTTTTTCATGACCCTTTGTCCTATCTGTCTTACCACACCCGTCCTACTCAAGCGCTAGCTCGCGATGGACATCGGTGCATCGTCACAGGTACATTCGACGACACGTCGCTCGAGGACTGCCCCGACCTTCCGGACGCGTCTCAAGTCGAGAACGCCTCGATCGAGATAGCTCAGATACTCCATGCATCGACGGTGCAAGGCATAGACCCCAAGTCCACGGAGGAGATCGAAATCTCCAGGGATTATGGCAAGGTACCGTTCCGTCGGTCGTCGAGCGTTGCATGACGTTCATAGTCATTCAGGCCTATGACACTGCAAGCGCCACGAGCATCCTCCAGTCGTTTGGATTATCCACGTTCGCAGATATCCTTGGACGAACGGGCGGCGTCGATCGCGTCTCCAATCTGATTTCGTTGACGCATGATCTCCGCGATCATTTCGACTGCTTCAACGTGTGGTTCGAGACTACCGAGAAGGTATGGTGTTCAAAGGCTGGTTCGTGACACCATCTGACCAGTCGCGGAGCCACACCGCTATCGCGTCTGTACCCGATCCGAGGGCCGCATGCGGTCCATCCGCAGGCTGTTTGTTGGTGAAGACCGCAAAGTCGAGGGTGCACCCATGTTTGTCGAGTTCGATTCACAGAACAAGGATGCGCCACCGCCCGACCCTCTTTTGCTCGCCCTGCACGGGTTGTGCGCGCGCGTTGCACACGCATCTGGTGCTGCTGGATTATTCGACCGCATGGACGCGAGAATGGAAAAAGTGGAAACCCTTACTTCTGATGGGTCGTCTGGTCTTCTTCATCGTCGTCTTCTTTGTGCATAGTCCGTCTTCGACCTTTGCTCGCGCGCACGATGTGTCTGTGTTATTCAGAGTGTTGGTACCATTTCATGCGAGAACGCCTCGTCGGCATCCCAAAGCGAGTGTGGTATGTCAGATATACACGTGAATGGCGGCGTCCCGAACGTATTAATATCCAAGAAACCCAGCCCAAAAATCTAAAAATCTATCGTTTATTTTGTTTCGCGGCGCCCTTGCGAGAGCACCTCGGTGAGAACGGGCGTCCCACGTCCGCCCTACAGACGGGCCGACACGACGCACGGCACCCTCGGCGGTTGCCACATCTTGTCTCGGACGAGTTCCAACAGCGCCTCGTCAGGCAGAGTGCGGAGATACCGATTCGCATCGAGACCCTCCTTCTGCGCGCGCCTCACGACCGCAACCGCGATCCGCGCGCTCAGCTCCCGAATCCTCGTCAGGCGCGGGTACACCAGCCCCGCCTCGCGCTCCTCGGCGTCGAGCGCCCCCGCGAGCGCGACCGCCGCCTGCTCGACCATCCCGTCCGAGACGTGTCGCGTCCGCGCCAGGATCGCGCCTAGCCCGATGCCCGGGAAGATGTACATGTTGTTGCCCTGGCCTGGCTCGTGGCGCGCCCCGGCGTGTGTCACGGGGGCGTACGGGCTCCCCGAGGCGTAGATCACGTTGCCGTCGGTCCTGGGGGGGCGGGTGAGCGAGGTCGACGGACGGAGACGAGAGGGGCTGGCGGGACTCACCACGACACGGCGTCTCGGAAGTCGAGCTCGCAGAGATGGACCGGGTTGGAGAGGGGGAAGATGATGGGCCGCGCGTTGAGAGCCGACATGGCCTCGACGACCTCTTTGGTGAACGCGTTCTGTGATGCGTGAGCGCGACGAGGACGCGGCGTCCAAGAAACCCTCACCTTGAGCGTGCTCAGACCGAGCAGCGCAGTGGGCTTGACGTGGTTGACGATGTCCACCAAGTTGGTGAGCCGTGGGCCGTCATAGTCTGTGCGAGCAAAGACTAGCCGACGAACGTTGAGCGCCCACCAGACACGCGGAGAGAGACATACACTTTTTGTGCTCCTGAAGACCTTTGCGGTCGGCCGTGATCAGCCCCTTGGAATCGACGGTCTGGTGCGATCAACGCTCGAGCACGCGAGGAGAGGGGGGGAATCGCGCTCACGTAGATGCGAGACTTGGCCTCTTCGGGACTCATGCCCTGATTAGTGAAAAAGGACAACAACTGTTTCGCGACGCCGACGCCCGCAGAGCCCGCGCCAAAGAAGAGCACCCTCTGGTCAGTCAAGGGCCTACCCGAGGCGGTCGAGGCGAGACGCGCCGCGTTGATGAAACCGGACAGGACGACCGATCCCGTGCCCTGAATCTGTCGACGGCAATCAACCCAAGAAAAGGGGAAAAAACAGGGACGACGTACGTCATCGTTGAAGACGCGGTACCGATAGCGGTACCTGTCGAGATACCTGAACGCGTTGTCCGTGGAAAAGTCCTCGAACTGGACGAGCAAGTCGGGGAACACGTCGGCCATGGCTTGCATGAACTCGTCCATGAACGCGTCCATCTCCTACGGGTCAAGAGGGCGTTCGTGTCGGTTGCGGTCGAGCGACATACCTCTTGGGTGGCCGGTCTGGGACGACGCACGCCGATGTAGAGGGGGTCATCGAGGTATCGCTGAGTATTGGTTCCGAGATCGAGACATATCGGTACCTGGAAGGACACGTCACGAGGCAAATCAGGACCGAGGGACGAGAACGGACGTACGGTCGAAGCGGGCTTGATGCCCGCGCCGGCGACGTACAAATCCCTGCACCGACCCGAGAGGTGAGCAACGCGCAACGTCGACTCCGTCGTGACGCACAGTTTTCCGATGCTGATGGGCAACCCGTTGGCACCCAGATCGCCGAGCCCGAGGATGCGCGAGCCTCGAGGAAGAAAGTGCATGAGCCCACGGCAATTAGCAACCCGGGCCGGGTGCCGGACTCACCGTCCGTGACGACGGCGATGCGGGCGTCGTGTACGCCGGGCCAGGACGCGAGCACGTCGCGAATGCGGCCCTTGTCCTCGATGGAGACGTACAACCCCTCGGGTCTGCGCCAGATGTGGGAGTAGTGGACGCACGCTTCGCCGACCTGTCGAGGGCGGCTGAGGACGGAACGTCAGACGACGACGACGACGGGACTCACGGTGGGCGTGTACAGGATGGGTATCATTTCCTGCGTGGAGGAGTGAGACGAGAGAAGCGAGCGGAGCGGGGGGTACACACCGACATGTTTCCGAGGAGCATGTCGTAGAAAAGGTTGGCGTCGCGCCCCTTGAGACCGTTGAGGTAGATGTATTTCTCGAGGGAGAGCGACTTGGAACGAAACTGCGCCAGACAGCGCTGGCGGTGGTCGTGAGGGGGAAACCGGGCGACGGGCATGGCGTGAAATCGGGCCAACGAGGCGGGAGCTCTCAAGACGGAGCGAACAGTAAAAGCAAACATTTCTCGGGTAAAAAAAAGAGAGGGCTGACGAGATCCATAACGAAGCGAGGTTTCCGAATGGGATCACACCGGGACCGACGTACGTCCTCCGCTCCTCGCCGGGCCCATCCTTCTACCAAAACGCGCGCCGCCGCTCCCTCACCGCCCTCGCCGTCGCCTTTCTCTCCCCCCATCCCTCCCTGACCTTGCTTGCTCGCTCCTCCTCCTTCTTTCCAAACGTCCTCCTCAGCGTCCGCGGCAGGGCGGCCACCTGCGACACGAACGCGGGCGTGCACCCGAACATCGCAGCGAGCTTGCGACACCCGTACGTCACTGGATCGCTCCGTCTCAGCGCGCGCAGCCGCTCGATGTCGTCGCGTGACAGACGGGGTGGGTCGGGTCGGTACGCCGAGGGGCGCAGCAGCGGCGGGAGAGCACCACCCACGGGCGTCGCGGGGCGCAGGAGCGGCGACGCGGGGTCGAGCGTCGTCGAGTGGGGCGACGGCGCGGTGGGCGGGGGTCTGTGGATGAACGACAGTTTGCCGCCCTCGAGCGGGGTCACGGCCGCGTTGCGCAGCGGGTCTGGGAACCGCGCGGGCGGCCTCTCTGGACGGCGCGTGGCGTAGGATCGCACGAGGCGTGGCTTGAACATCGTGTTGGTTCAGAAAAACAAAACGAGGAAAAAAAAAGCGGCGATACCCACGGCAGCGCCACGGACCTTTCGGATGATCGAGCACGTCCACTGCCAATTCATTTCGTCGATCCCATGCGGCGGTATCATCTCATTACGACAGTGCCTCGACGGCATCGCTATGTACCAAGCGTCGCACCAAGCGGTCCGTATCATACATCCCCCATATAAAGTACACATAACAATCATTCAAGACGCGGAACCAGTCGAACGAACGTGATCCATGAGACGCGAAAGCAAGCGACGCAAGAAGATCGAGCTATAAATCAGGGGTCGAAACGTAGTGTATGTGTAGGTCCAGTCTAGGGGGAAAAAAAAAGGTGAAATCACGTCTTGGGGCCGTCACGGGACGTCTGTGCTTCGATTCCGTTCCCGTACGTCCCGGCATAGTACATCCGGGAAGCAGCCCGCGCGTCCGCCGGTCGCGTGCTCGACGACAGCCTCGGCGTCGTCTTGGCAGAGCTTTGCGACCCAGACGGCCGCCGACAGTGTCCTCCGAGGGTAAACGAGCCCTCGGAGCGCCCGCTCATGGCCGAGATCGACAGCCGGCGTCCAGGGGGAGACATGGACGACTGGTGCTCCTGCTCAGAGGTCGGGTCGGGTGCGCGACCGGGAAACCGTGCATCTGCGCCGTTCTGATGAGACTTGGGGTATGCGAAACCAGGGGCGTCCTGTCCCCTGGTCGACGACGACTCTGCGCGGACGGCGAGGAGGGCCTCCTCGAGCGACTCCATCCGTTGGCGGAGCATGGCCATCTCGTCGCGCATGGCGCGAGTGCGCTTCTCGACGAGGTCTTGGACGATCTCGTCCATCTTGTCCTGCTGCTGCTTGAGGGACGTGACGAGCGCGTTCGACTTTTGGAGTTGCTCGGACAGCCAGCTCTTGAGGCGCTTCGAGTCGTTGAGCGCGTCGTAAAAGACCTCGAAGGGGGCCAGAAATGCGGACTTGTCGCCCGAGTAGCCGGGGAGCTGGAGGGCGTGGGGGGTGGGGGGCACGACGGCGCTGGCGATGGGAACGGAGAGGCTGGGCGGGGACGGCACGGAGCGGGTGGCGGCGTTGCCCTGCAGACTGAAGCGGGTGGGAGTGGGAGGGACGTTTCCTGCGACCCTGCGCGTAGACTGGGTGTTGGTGAGAGCGAGCGGGAGGCGTGGGATCGCCATCGGAAAGCGGCCAGGGTCTGGGACGGGGGGAGCGCTCTGTATGAGAGGAGCGAGGGGATCGGAGGGACCAGCGCCACGGGGACTGATCAGGATGTCTGCAGGTTTCTTTTTGCGGGCGCCGGGCTGGGCGGCGCGACGACGAGCGAAGCTGATCGGGGGAGGGGCAAGGGAGTGGGATGGCGGGGGTTTGTCGGGCGGGGGAGCGATCATCGGTGTGGGGGAGCAAGGCCTCGTCGCACGGGCGGGGCCGCGGGGGAGCTTTGGGTCGGCGGGGGGAGAGCGAGGGATCGGGGGGGCGATTTTCTGGAGGGCGGGGGGCTCGGGGGAGTCGGCGGGGGGCCCGCTGAGGGTGACACGGCGTCTCTTGGAGACGGAGGGGGCGACGGAGGAGTCTCTGGAGTGGGACGGGGAGCGGGGGGGAACGTCCCTGTCGTCCTCCTGCTTGACTCTGACTGCGAGGGGGGACTGTCGAGCGTCGTCGGGGCTGGGAGGGTGTTTGGAGTCGGCGGGGCGGGGAAGAGGGGGACTTACTTGGGACGGCCGTCTTCGCGGGAGCGTTTGGGGGGGTGCTGGATGGGGGGCAGCGCGTTGCTGAGCGGGTTCTCGCTGAGGGACTCGGTGCTGAACGCCTGCGCAAACGACGGAAGCGACTGCATCATGACGGGACGAGAAAAAAAAAGAAAAACGAGAGAAGCGAGCAGTAGACGAGCAGTAAATATTATCTCGGACCCCTCTTTCTCCGTCGCACCTCGAGCACCCGGACCCGTCCTCCGCTCTCGACCTCGCTGCGTGGCACGTCCGAGTTGTGCACCGCAATCGACCCGTAGACCTCGCGCGAGTACGACTCGCTGCAGAGCCCCTTGATCGCCTCCTCGAGAACCCCCGTCGACCACACCGCCCGGTCGACCGTCGAGAACTCGTGTCCGTTCATCAGCGTCCTCAGCACCCGCTGCATCAGCTGCCATGTCACCCCACCCCATCTCCGCTCCCTCTCCGGCCCCGTCGCGCTCGACGTCGCCATGACGAAGAACCCCGTCACCGCTCCCGCGATGCATTCCTGCCGAAACGACATCCGCTCCCAAAACTCGTCCATCGTCACCTTCTTCAGCGTCCTGTTCCCCGTCGAGCCCGAGCCCGAGCCCGAGCCCCCCTCCGAGCCCGAGCTCGTCCGCGCCCGCTTGCGCTCCGGCGATCGCACCCCCTCCTCCGTCGTGTTCGCGATCTCGTCCAGGAACCGCGCCTTCGGGTCGTCGTCGAACCACGGTACCACATGCCCGATGTGTCCCACCTTGTCCCCGTCCCCGATCGGCAGCGGCACCTCGCCCCCATACGGGTGCCCATATCTCCACGGCACCGACGTCGTCCCGTACACGCGCTCCAGCGCATGCGACGCCTCCACCTCCCCCAGTCCCGGCAGCAGGTGGTACAGCTCCACCCGCATCCCCGGCCCCGCCCGTGCCCCCACCTCCTCCCCGACCTTGCCCAGCAGCCGCTTCCACCACGCGCAGAGCGCCACGTCCGTCAGCGGTCGCTTCCCCGCGTACTCGGCCGAGTTCGGGAACAGGTACTGGCCCTGCGCCCGCGCGAACACGTGCACCCACACGTGCGCCGCCGGCACCGGTCGACTGGCTGGGTCCACGTAGTAGCTCAGAAACGCCCGCACGAGCGCTTGCGTGGGCGACGGGCTCTTGCCTTGGCCCGTCGAGTCCACCTTGGATACGTAGAGCACCGCGCTGGACGTAGTCGGTATGTGGTACAGCGACGCCTCGATGGCAGACACGAACACCCTCGGCGCATCTGCGGTGGGCTGTTCGGAGAGCAGCACGAGCACCTCCTCGAGATACGTCTTGGGCCGTGGCGATGCATACGGATAGAGGTTGCTGTGTTTTCTGGGCGTCGATACGAGGACGTGGACGTGGAACGTGCGCGTCCCAGGCAGGTCGGCCAGCCCTTGCAGCAGCGCGTCGCGGAGGTTCATGATCTGGTCGTCGTGGGAAGAGTACCCAGCCTCTTCATCACACAGCCGTCTTCATATCTACCTGGTCTCGGATGTCTTCTTACTCGATATGAACTCGCCTGCTTCTTTGGAGTGCGAAACCTGTCCATCGTACCATCTCTTTTTTTTTTTTCTTCCTGCGAACCGCATCGCACCCTCGCTTCTCTGCTCCTGCGATGCTGCTGCGCCCGCAATCAGTCGAATCTCTGATCTTGCTGTTCTTCCTCGCCAGCACGTTCGGACGTTCCACCCCGTCCGTCGAATCACGCTCGGGGAATTCCCCGCGAGAGCTCTTTCGGGGACTCGATACTTGCCCGTCGTCTCTCCAAGGCGGAGACCGTCAGAGATGAATGCAAATCCTAGACCCGAGGTATATTACGACTCCATTGTAGAGTACGAGAACGAAACTATTCAAAGCAACGAGCGCGCTACAGCGTCTATGCGACATATGCAAACGTGTCCCTCGTGCCATCCACTCGCTCGATGTACTCCTTTTCGAGCAACGTATCGATGGCCTGCCAGCGCGTCGCACGTCAGCTTGGACGGAACGCTCGGGGCCAGTCACTCACCTTTTTGATGTCGGGAATCTTGGGAGCAAACCTTTGAGAGATCTGTGAGATGACTTCCTGTATTAACGGCTGGTTTTTCATCGTCTTGCGCGCCTTCATGATACTGGGCGGCCGAGTGAGCGGTACGTCCAACAGAGGAGAACGAACGCGGGCGTACCGGACGATGGTCGCTTGGATCACGTATTTGCGATCTTCGTCGACGGTCTTGAGGACTTCGGACGATTCCGCCTTCACTTCGGCCTTGATCGGCTGGTTCAGGTTGACACGAATCTTCTTCGACTTGAAGTCTACACGCAACGGTAAACCGACGGCAGGAAAGGGACCAGATCTGGGACATACTGGGGTTCAAATCATACTGATCCGTCTCCTCGTTGACGAGAATCTTGGCCTTGACGAGCAGCGACAACACCTGCACCAGTATATCCTTGCTGATCGCGGTGGCAGTCGCGAGCTCTTCCAACGAAAGCGTGTCGTGGTTGTTGTACTGCAACAGCACCGACATCTGGTACGAACTTGTCATCAGGAAGTATCTCTGGTTCAGATAGCTCGTTCGCAGCTCGTTCTTGGAGTAGTTCCACAGCCATGTGAGCTTCCTGCCTGAATGCTTCGTCTGATAGTATTTAGAGAACCGATCATACGTGGGTAAAATCTCGGGCGGGACAATAAAGTCGTTATTAGGAGCGTTGAGAGGCCAGAAGTTGGTTCCGAGCACCATGATGGTAAAGTTGATGTCCATGTCGTCGTGGTTTTGTTGCATCCTCTCCTTAAACTGATCAGTCAAGTCTTTGCTCAGACTCATATCTGTTTGCGCCACGTTACTACCCAGATACCACGGGACGACATGCAGAACATACCCGTGAACATCCGTTGGAGTTTGTTGGTGTACTCGAAACCGCATGCCTCCTTCAACTTGGAAATCATGCTAGCCTCGCTCTCGTCCGACGCTGACACGCTATGAATCAGCCGTTTCGACAGCTTGGTCGTGTAGAATGTCTGGAAGACGTCCTTGTCCTCGATATACTTGAACAAGATCATCTAGACCGCATCGTCACTGAGTGGCAGGAAGGCGCAAATCAGGCAGGACATACGACGCGGTTAAGGGCACCCTCGAGATCTTCTTCCTCTGCCATCTTGTTGTTCTTCCTCAGCAGCATGTCAGCGTGCTTGGCAAGCAGTTCTGGCGATTTCGTGCTCGACGTTCCCGTCGCTGCATTCCGGTTGACGAATTCTCTGCAAGCCTTGTCAAGACTGGCAACGAATCCTGCCTCCCCCCTGAAGCTGCGCGTCACTGTCTCCGAGTTCTTACGATGCACCTCCAACAGAGCGTCGACGTATGCCTTGGGGTCTAGGCCGTCCGCACCTTCCGTACCCTCCCCGACCAACTTCGAGACAGCCGTCAAACCGGCCTTCTTGACGTGCTCTTCAAACTTCTTCCGTAACGGCTCCAATCCCTCCGGAATCCGAGACAACAAGGCATACATGCGTTGCAAATCTTCATCCTTGTCGAAATCGAGCAAGCTTTGGAAGCTTTCCCACATGAGCTCCGAGTGTTGCCGAATAAGGACGTGCTCGCATTTCTGGACGAGCTGTTTTCGGGTTTCCGTGTTGAGGTAACGGTCTACGCGATCCTCCTCCTCCCTGAGACGTTCTTCAGCCTTCTTCAGGTAGTCAGAGACGCTGCTCTCAGCGAGGAACGCTTCAGATTCCTGCTGATAGTACTTTTCGGTTGCCTCCAGGAAAGGCGTTTCCAGGTGCTCCCTGTAGACGTCGAGGGAGGCCTTGTTGATATCGGTCTCGTCCAAGCCCAGAGAAACGAACGAGTCGACGACCTTCTTCACGAGACCCTGATCGATGGTCTCCCCATTTCGTTGCCGCTCGATCAGTCGGAGAATGGCACCAGCCAGTTTCCCGTGCTTGCTCTGCACATGAAGGAAGAAGTTGGATTTCCATTGGACGAGCGCCAGCTGTACGACATTCGCCGGATCAGTCACGTACACGCATCAAAGATAGAATCAAATTGGAGAACGACGCACTGTATAAACTGGATAGACTCCTTTTCGACCTTCGTCTCGCTCGCGCTTGACCCAATGACGATTGAGATAGGTGAACAATCGGTTGATATAGTTTGCTCCCGTCGTGTACCTATCCCACTCGCCAGCATAGTATCGGAGAAGGGCCTCGTCTTGCAGCGTGTCCGATTGCTGAGCTTCCCATCAGCTTAGGGTAACTGGCAGGAAGCTGCGCCTCACCTCCTTGAGACCCTTGAGATGCGTAACAAAGTATCGAATGAGGTTGTTGTATAAATCAGAGCCCATCAAATTGGCGCCAGCTGCGTTGGCGTGGTCAGCTCAACCATCATCGTGATCGGAATTCCCAGTGACGAGAGAGGGGTATGAAAGGTTACTCACTGCGGTTTCCAGCACCCACTCCGCTGTCTGGTGTGCCATGCATGCGGGAGGACGTACAGTAGTTGTACGCTACGGTGTACAGGCTCATGTACTTGGAGTACGAGACGCCGGTCTGCAGCTTGGTCATGATGTGATCCACGCCCTCCTCGAGGAAGGCCCAGGTGGTAGCGAGGTCTGCGGAGGCTGGTGGCATTGGATGAGGAGAATTACCTGGTGTGGATGAGGAGGACGGGCTGGCCATGGTGATGGTCGTGTGTCAAGGAGGCTCGCGAGACAGATCAGCAGGAGACGCTTAGGTGGCTTGCCGCAAAGGCGCGGTTGTGGCGCTGTACAGGAGTCCTCATCCTACGGAACATAAAACCTAGGATCGAGGGTACTCTAAACCTTGACCCCCTTGTGAATGCACGCAACCCCGCCCCACAGGTCCGTCCATGCCCCGCCGTCGCGATCTCCACCCGTGGCGAACCCAGCGTCCCTGATCATCCCCGCAAACTCGGCCTGAGGAGGGAATTTTCGTATGGACTCGACCAGATACTGGTATGAATCTCTGTCGCCCGCCAAAATGGTTCCCATCAGAGGAATTACGGAGAATGAATATTGACCGTATAGTCTAGCGAATGATGAGCAACGTTCGCGCGAAATGACGAGAGACTCACGCGCTCAACACGGGATTGCCCACTTTACTGAACTCGAGACAAGCAAAAGTGCCCCCAGGTTTTAGTACTCTGTAAGCCTCCTTGAGAACGGCGGGAATGGACGTGCAGTTGCGGATCCCGAACGCGATAGTGTACAGGTCGTACGAGCTGTCTCTGAATTGTGACGGTGGAAGCTCCTGGGCGTTGGCCTCATGGAACGACACCTGCGGTGCTTCGGAATGCTCAGTAAATGGCCCAGGAGAAACCAGGGCAGACCCACTATTGTGATACATCGTCTTTTTGAACCGCTTGAAACCCTCGCCGAGCATCTGCGCGTTGATGTCCACGACATCGACCGTCGTCTCTCTATCAGCATACTCTTCCCTGGCATAATCGAGGATGCGGAGAGCAATGTCGCCCGTCCCCCCAGCGACATCAATGCAACTGATGGGACCTTTGCGACCAGGTCTCAAGGTGGAAACAAAGGTGTCTTTCCACAGCCTGTGTACGCCAAGAGACGAAGCGTCGTTCATCAGGTCGTACTTGGACGCCACACTATCGAAAACGCCTTGCACGAGGGACTCTTTGGTTTCTTCCGGAACTGTCCTGAAGCCGAACGAGGTGGTCCGACCAGACGGGCGCGAACCACTCGAGGTCGCCTGGCCATGGTTTTTCCGCAGAGGTATTAGTACGACAAGTGGTCTGCTTGTTTTCCTCGCACGATGTGAAACCTGACGGAGCATCTGGGACGAGATGGACCAATATTAATGTGGAGGAGTCCCACGCATGACGGGGAGTACCAACTCTCACTAGTAAACACCTTTAAATGACCCATGTAGGTGTCTCGACAGTCTTGCTTTCCCCTTGGTATCGTGAGCATCTTCATCGAACAAGCCTAGCTATGTGCGTCCATTCGATCTAATATCCGTTCACCTGGCTCAGACGGAACATCCGAGTCACAGAATTCTACCTGAGGTTTGCGTCGCATCTACCCCATTTCAGGCCTGGGTATCTCGATCCAAATGTCTTTGGAAACAAAGGAGAATGTGTATTCTTGTTATCCACGGTCAAAACAACCAGAACCTGGATGATGACCAAGTACCCCGGGCGCAAACTGAGGCTCCGAAGAGTTTTCCTCGAAAGACGAGGGTTCACGTGGGACAGCCGTGACGACGGTGCCGTCGAACAAAGGACAGGTGATGTTGGCATCTAGTGGGTTCGAGGAATAGCATTGTCAAAATTGGCAAGGTATTCTACCATCGCGGGGACAACCAGCATCTTGATTGGTAGACCCTCTAAGGTTCTTCGCCCTCTTGCCTGACGCTCGTCCTTATAGACCTTGGTCACAACTAGGACAGGGTGATTTCTGCAAGACAACTGTTCTGTGATCAACCCAGGTAGGTCCAAGTCATGAGGGCGGTGTCCGCACCTCTCCCATTGGGCCTTCGCCTAAGGCTCACGCGCCTCTACGCACGAAGGTCGACCAGTCCCAAGCGATAATGCACGTCCCTACCGCTACCGCACACGAGAAAGAAGTTGCCTTGCCTTTCACTTCTGTCACACAGTTGCAGTGAACCAAATGCGAAGTGAGCCATTTCCGGCAGCCTGGGGAAGAAAGAACAGTAATGGTGAGTCAACTTGATCATGAGAGAACGAAGCTCGTTATCCTCGATCCTGAGATTTCTAGGAGTTTGGAGTCGATGACATGTAGCTTCTTCAATTATTTCCCTTCAGGCTGTCCATCACACCCTCTCCTCCTTGCTCGATTCAGCCTCTCACACCCGCACTCATGCCCTCTGTTGTATCGCATTCTCGCTCTTGGCCTTTGACATTAGCGCCCCTTATACAAGCTCGTTTAAATGACCCGCCACTGATCACATCTGTCGTGTTCCTCGACGGCTTCACTCACTTCGCCTGATGGTCTATTGGGATATTGATGTGTCCCGCTGGGTTTTCTGGCAGTTGTGTCTCACGCTTTCTCTCTGATGACATTGGTTATCCCCGGCATTACTGGTCGTTTGTGCTGGAGTGGTTGCTGGGTACGCAGTATTCGTACGACTGCCTGTCGTACACTCGTTCGCGAAATGGCTATTTCAATTAGGTGTGATTAAAGTGCGAAACTGCAACTCTGCGGGCTTACCCACCATGACTTGAATTGAGTAATCCTGTGGACATTCCACCGAAGGGTTTGCCGTTACAAGGGGTTGCTGCCCAGCGAGTGAGCCATTGCCCTGGAGACCGGGGACTAGTCGTAGCCATCTCGATTGATCAGCCGAATCTAGTGCATAGTACTACCACTTTGGCTTGCGACGGTCGTTCTTTTTATGAAGCGTCTTCTTCCCTTTTGCCCCTCTTACGCTTTGCAACTCATCAAACTTCTTTTTTGCATATCTCCGCGCTTCCGCGTCGTCCACCAGCTCGTCCACCAAAGTTCGTTTCCGATGTGCACGTGGAAGATTGTCGGTGCTTGCGGTGCCGAAAGGCGTGGCGGTCGGGAGGATCGTCCCAATCTGACGGAAAAGGAAGGTCAGGTCGAGCGAACGAGCGACAACGGAATTAGAACGGATACCGCAAAGTGTTTGGGCAAGCCTTTCGTGCCCTTGCCCTCGCCGTCGTCTTTCCGGTAGAATCGCTTCGGATCCAGCTGGTTCCGCAGGCGAAGTGCTTCGACTTCGCGTTGCAATCGGGGCAGGTCTGCTTCTGCCGGCGCTGGGAGATCGAACCAGCCCGGGCCTGCGGTTCTGTTCTTCAACTATGTCCAGAAATTGAGCCATGTCGGTCGGATAGACTGTGGACATGACGTACCGCCTTTCTCTGTTTCTTCGTCAGCTGTTTCCAGTCCGCATTTGGATCCTCAGGCGGTGCTGGCACGCATGCCGAAGAGGATGCAGCCTCGACGTGCGCGATGTCTGGATCGCGCACCTTTGTTGGGGCTTGGTGGCGAGCCGTGCCAAACTCAAAGTATGGGGGCGGGAGTGCGCCAGGATCGAGAGGCGGCAGCGGTCTACGGCCCACTGCACGTCAGTGTAAGGGGAAGCGCAGGGTTCAACACGCACTCGTCCTTCTTCGCCTTCTCGTCGCCAACCTTGATGATGTCCTGCTCGCCGAACCCGTTCGCCTCTCGCAACATCCTCACCCTCCGAGCTCCTTCGCGTGCATTCCGTCTCGCTGAATCGAGTAGCGACTGGAGGTATTCTGGCGTGACGTCCTCTTCCTCATCCCAGGCGTTCGAGTCAGATTCAGACATGGCCGCGAATGCGTTTCGACGCAAAGTGTTCGTGTTGGTTTACGTAATCGTATTTCCTCTTCCTTCCTTCGATGCCGCGCCGCCGTAGAGACGAAGAAGAGATATTCACACTTGAGGGCCTCTCGGACGACTCGGACGACCGCGACGACCGCGACGATGACGAGCACCTGGACGAGGAAGTGTTTGCATTGCGGGGGGTCTCGTCCGACTCGGACGATGACGACGGTGCGAACGAGGACTGGGACGAAGCCGAGGACCCAGACGCGAGCGACGGGATGGACGTCGACTCTGATGCCGAATCTGAGACCGCTGCATCTGAGTCGAAGCGCAAGCCCTCCAAAGCCGCGCGCGACGCCAAGAAGGTTTCGACCAGAAAGGATGCATCGTCCGACTCGGAGGAAGAGGAGACGTGGGGGCGCAGCAGGGGCGCGTACTATTCTTCCAATGCCGCTCAGATCGACTCGGAGGACGAGGAAGCTAACGAGCTTGAGGAGCAGGAGGCAATCAGGTTACAGGCCAAGGCACGAGAGGGCATGTGTGACGAGGACTTTGGGCTTGGGGACGTCGTGGAGGGTGAGGTCGAGCCCCCAGAGACAACGTATGCTTGCCATCCCCTCGTGCGTATCACTACTGAACCTGGACTTCTAGTGACCAGGTGGAGCTGCCGAATCCCCTTCTAACAAAGGTCCCCCAAGACAGACAGACCATCCTGCGGACGCTCGAAAAGGAATCCCCAGAAACGCTCGCGCTAGCGAGAGATTGGGACGACACCGCACACAATCTCGTCGAGGCAAAAGCCCGGGTCGATGCGTAAGTCCTGCCTTTCTTTCTTGCTCGCGCCGTCCAGTGACGTCTATCAGCCTCGGGAATGACCCGTCCGATGCACTCGAGCTCGGTTTGCAACACATGTACTACCGTGCGTGCCTCTTCTTTCGCCGACGTTGACCCTTGCCGTATTCATTCCGACGTCCGAGCAGAAGCCCTGCTCACGTACGCGACGATGCTTGCATTTTACCTCCATCTACGTGCCACCGACAAATACGCTGCCCATCCTCAACTTCTCCGTCGGCATCCCATCCTGAAACGCCTTCTCGCGCTGAAAGAAGGTCTCAACACCCTCGAGAACCTAGGCGTTGGGCAAGACGAAGACGAAGACGATGCGGACGAAGACGGCGAAGACGGCGACCTCTGGTCGCTCGTCAAGAACAAAGGCCTCGAATCTGGCGAACTTGCCGACCTCCTCGAAGACGCCGGTTTGTCGATGCCCACCCACAGTCCGAGTCCGAGTCCGCCGCCCACCTCCAAGAAAGCCAAGCAGACGAAAAAAGAACACGCCGACCGCCGTCGGAAGAAGAAGAAACGCAAGACCCCCGCGGCTATTCACGACTCCGACCCAGGCACGCGTAGTCCAGTGTTCGATCTCCTCGAACCAGAGTACCCGCGGGGAACGCGAAAGAAGAAGGCGGGGCCCTTGGTCGATACGGCCGCTGCTGCGGATCCATATGGCGATGCGTCCGCGCTGCAGTACCACGACTGGACAGACAAGCAGGCGCGGAAGAAATCGCTTAAATTTCACGTGTCGCGCATCGAGTCATCTTCGTCTCGGCGGACGAACGCGCGTGCAAACACCATCGGAGGAGACGATGACATTCCATATAAAGAGAAAAAGAAGGAGCGGGAGGCGAGGCTGGAGAAGGAGAAGGAAAGAAAGAAAGTCAAGGGCCAGTTGGGCGCGGCAGGGGACGACCTTGTTGATGCCGATCCGGAAGTCAGCGAGGAGAAGAAACGAAAGAGAAAACGAGGACTAGACGACGATGGGGGGGAAGAAGATGTAGGTGGCGCGGACGGGTACTACGACCTCGTGAAGCACACTGCTGCAACCAAGAAGGCGCGGAAAAAGGCAGAGTATGAAGCTGCAACAGTACGGTACGTTCTCGCGCAGTGTATTGCCCTGTCACCGTGGGCAGCAGCTTATCCCACACATTAGACCCTTGCTAGAACCAGAGAATACCTCTGGGCCACGCGGTGTCACACGTGCAATTCTTAAAAACAAGGGTCTAACACCTCGCCGTGCAAAGGTCGTCCGGAACCCTCGCGTGAAAAAGCGCCAAAAGTTCGAACAGGCAAAGAAGAAGGTAGCTTCGCAAAAGGCTGTTTACAAAGGCGGCATCGGGGATGTATCAAAGTACAGCGGTGAACAATCGGGTATATCCAAGGTGGTGAAGAGCGTCCGATTGTGAATACGTGGCAGTAGGTAGGCTACGTCAGATAAAAAAAGTCCAGGATAATCGTGCTATCTGGTTTGGATGCAGTGGGTGATCCGCCGGTTAAGTGAGCCGAACAAACATTCGACAGGAAAAGGTAGAGACAACTACGGACAGGAGAAAATAGCGATGTGATCACCCTGGAGCCGACGGGTCACAACAAATCGGAAGGATGTAAGTGGTCAAAAGTATCCAGCGAGGAATTCAGCGACTGAAAAAAAAATAAGTATCATACGATTTACATGAGCTGTGACGAGCTCTCGAAAGTCGAGAATATGGTATTGATAACATAGAAACAGTTTTGGTTATGCGGTCAAATACTATACACAAATGCAATGGAAGCCCGGTCAGATCGGGGGACGGGGGGGTTTACAGGGAGCTTGCACAAACCATAGAATCGTGACGTGCATGATGAATACCGTTGCCATTAGTAGACGATCTGGCACTCGCGACGTCCGTAGAGGGCGAGCGGCGAGGGACGGTGTTAATCATTTCATGGAATAAAGGACCCTTGACCAGTGATTGATCGTAATCGCGTCGGATCATCTGGGAGAGTTCCTTGGTCTCTTCGTAAGCGTAGCTGTATTGCTCAAGACCTTCGATACAGTTCTGCACTTCGGGGCGGCCGAGGCGAGCTAAAAAGAAGCCGGCTTGGATGATACTGACGTGCATGACCGCAGGGTCCAATTTCTGGCGGACCGATCAACCGAAGAAGACGTGAAAAAACGCCTTGCGGTTCGTACCAAATATCCATTGGAAGTTAGCACCCCTGCTAGGGCGGAGATTCGCAGCGCAGCATTCAAGGCTTCTTCAAACACCTTGCGCTTAACGGTCTCCACTTGGTTCATGCCGCTGGGCGACAAGGTGTCATCACCACGCACTCCGAATTCGTCCATTGCACTGAACAAAGCGATCCACATCACATGAAACTGCGCATCGCTTGCACCTAGAAGCCCGTCAGTGAAAGTAAGGTAGAGATCCCGAACAATTGCATACAGGCAGACACTGCAGAGACAAAGTCCCAATTAGCGGCGAGGTTCGGTGGAACTCCGACTCTGGACAAATGTTCATCTTTCCACTTGCAAAGTTCGGACGAGTAATGAAGGGCGGCGTCGACAGGTATTCCTTCCAGGTCCGTCGTCGGGCGCCACAGGAGGCGCGCTATTTGACGAGATATTCGGGCTAGAGCGTGTGCCGCATTATAATACCCCTGGGAGAGGTCAGGCACGTCATGACAAAGTTGGATGACCAACCAAAAACTGATGGACGAGTCAAAATTGGCCGGGAGAGAGTAAATCTGACTCACTTCGAGTTGCTCGCGAGGTGATGGCTTCTCAGGGTCTATGTTATCTTGGACCGGCTCCGCAGTGTAAAAATCAATATCATAGTCATCATCATCACTGCGCGTCGTAGTCGGCGGTAATTAAACCGGCCGCAGACCCATCAGTGGCGGGATGACAAAAAAAAAAGCTGTCACTCACAGCATCGGTTTTCTGCGGTAATAAAACGCGGAAAATGCGTCTGCTAGACAAGCCATCCACCACGCAAAGATCATGGTACCGCGCGTCTCGGGATCTTTGATGTCTGCCATAACTGATTTGTGGTTGATCTGCAAAGAGTGTGATTGAGTTCATCACGGAGAAGTGCCTGTGGTGTATGAAAGCCGACCTGAAGGTTGAGTAAATTACGGATACCACAATTGAGCCAGAATCCATGAAATCCTAGGAGACCGAAGGTTAGTCAGGGTGACATAAAGGGGGAAGCGAATACTAACCATTTTCTGTATTCGGATTCTCTGCCCGAAGAAGAGATGTCAGCGTGTGAGGGGCAAGACAGCGGAGACACGCACGACACTGGAGTGATTCAATTAGGAGCGCAATCACAACGTGGTCTTTGTGCGGGATACGGTGGACTTTGGTTGCCTCGGCGATTTCACGACATCGATCAATAAGCGTTCTCGCAAGAAGACTCTGACCACCGTTTCTCTGACGGTCCGCGACAAGAAGAGGATGCTCCGAGAACTTTGCGCCCCACGCGATCACCGTTGCGATGAGCGCGGGATGAAGGGACTCCTCCTGTCTGGTGCTCAGAATGGGGCGCTGTCCGGTCGCCTGTAGATTGAGGCGCGCACGGAACTGGAGGGGGTTAAGGAGGGGAAGCCGCGTATGGACGATCTGGAAGAAAACCTCTACAAGGTCCAGGGCAAATCTAGATTAGAGTGTGGCGACAGCGTAGTCAGTATAAAACGTGTCAAGATTGATCGATAAGGGAAATGAAGGGAAAAAAAAAATCCCTGAAGGAGGTAGACAATGACAAGCTACAGTGAGCGGTGAGAAGAGGGCCAGGAAAGGAAGCATTGGAAAATGACGTACCATGCGATGATTTCGAACACTTATGTAATGATGTGGAGGGGAGGACGTACTCTATTCTGAAGGCTTCGTCTTCGAGGTTGTGTGCCATCTCGCCCCACGCGGTGTACGCGGGCGGGCGCGCCTTGAACGGACCGTAGGATAAGATGGACTCGCTGCGCACGGATGAATGGAGATTCATGCGTACGCGATCGATCGTACCTTGGACCAGATTCGGGCGAGGCAAATAAATGGAAGAGAAGACTGGGCGTGCTGGACTGCAAGGACACGTTGGGATAACCGCCGTATTTCGAGTTCCACGGCGCGCCGTGCGAAGACTTGTGCCAGGGAGGCGTGCCATTTTCGCCGATGGGAGAATGGCTGTTGCGAAGCTTGTTCAGGGTTGACGAAGTGAAACGATGTGCATCGAGCCTACCCAGAAGATACAGGAGATGAGCTACCACGTAGAGACGGACGTCAGCACGGGTACGAAGAGTACAACCGCGGCCAAGGATCGGGGACGAGGGGAGGGCAAGACGTACCTAGAGCTGGTGGAGATGCCTCTTGGTCTGCGGGCGGCTGCATTGCGCTTCTTCTCGCTGGTAGCCTGCTGGACATAATGGCTGTGGGGAGAAATGAGCGGGGGAAATCGACGGGAGGATGCGAAATGGTGCCCACGTGCAAGGGTAATTTTTGGAGAGACAATGCTAAAGGGAGATGAGATGAATAGACGGAGGAGACAGGCGATTGGACGGACCTGGCACTGGGGAAATGAAAGCGGCGTGAGTTGGCGGACGGGAGGATGCGGCGCAGAGACGAACCTTTTCCTGGCCGGGGATGCGGTTGCACTTGACCTTGCGTGATCTGGAGAGGGGCTGAGGCCAGCAGGAAGGGGCACAGCTGGGACACAGACCTGCAGGCGTCGCAGGCAGTGTTCTGCTTGCGGGGCGGGGGAAGGGTCTTTGCGAGCTCGTGGATCTGGTTCTGGACGAGCTGGCTTGGAAGGAGGAGACCTGGTGGGAGGGTGAGCTGACGCGGGGGATCGGAAGGAGGACGGGAGACCTGGCTGGGAGAACGAGTGTGGAGGGTCGCCGTTTTGCATGATAAGGGGAGGAGAGGCAGAAAATATTAAGGTGGAAAATATCGCTCGTCGTGCGGGTGCTACTTATAATAAACCCGGACCCATAAAATCCAGGGGGGGAGTATACCGGTACTTGGCCAAGTACTTATCGTCAAAATTCCCTTTTCCGGAAGGCCCCCTTCCCATTTGCCCCACGCGATCGGAGTTTCGATTGACAGGCGTGGCCCCTCGGCACCGCACCGTTTTTTCGCATCACCGACCGACGCCGCCACAGCACCGCCACAGTCACGCTAGTCTTTCTTCAACGATGGTCAAGGTCGAGATCGTCGACGAGCACAACTCCCCCTACTCCTCCTCCGCCCCCTCCCGCACCAACTCCACCGACTCCCTCTCCTCTGTTGCCTCCGACGCCTCCGTCCCAGACGAGTCTGTCTATGACCGCTTCACCGCCCTCGTCGACATCGTGCCTCCCACCACCAGGCAGTCCATCGCCTCCTCCGTCTTGAAAACGACCTCCTTTATAAAGAAAACCAGCAGGGTCGTCGGAAACATCGTCTGGATAGTCACCACCTCGGCCCTCCTCGTCGGCCTTCCCCTCGCCCTGTCTCTCGAGGACGAGGCAAAAATCGTCCAGCAGGAGCAGGAAATGCTCGCCCAGCAACAGGGCGCCCAACAGGTATTCTTCTTCCTCTCACGTGGTCCGTCTTGGCCCTTCTCAGCCTTGCTCTCCGTCAGATGCTCTCACCCGGATCTTCGTACCCTCCCACCGGGTCATCACAACCGGCGCAAAAGCCCGTCGTGCCCCCTGGCTTGTGATCCAAAACTGTGACTCGCCCACCAGGTCACTTTCACCCCTCTATGTCTACACCTCGCCGCCCTACTGCTACCCGTCCCGCGGCTTCCCATCTTCCACACCACCGCGCACATGTCCTATCTGAGCATTCCAATTATAAATTTACCTCCCCTCTCGTGATTTCATTAAAGTGTGCCAGCGGCTTTTGGACGCCTCTCCTTAGCCGTTCTTTCTACATCCTGTGAATGTTCCTTGTCAGAGGACCTTGCTCCTCCTGGCAACGCCTTAATATGAATTCTGCCGATAAGCTAAACTCTATTCGCGTAGCATTCAAAATCAGGTGACCCTTCAAGCTACCATAACATGATCCAGGCGTCCCCGAACGGTGGACATGAACGCTTAACTTAGTCTCGACGGGAATACCACCGGGCGCTGGAAGTTGTCGCTGTGAGTGTGATATGCCGGATCAGCTATCGACGACGACAAAACCCAATAAGCGTACGTACGCGGATCGATACCTTCGAAGATACGTGATCGCGTGGTTCTCGACGTCGTCCGGAACCACCCCGACCGCGTCCCAGTCGCCAGCCGCCGCCACGTCATCTAAATACCGCCTCTCCACCTCATCGGGACAGATAAGCGGCCACCAAACCGACTGCGCTGCCCTGGCAACAATGAGCGCGACTCGCTTAGGGAGTACGGGCGCCCGAGAAGGCGGGTTGTATGTCACGGAGGAAACCAAGTCCAAAAGATACTCCACCGATAACGTCCTCGGTCCAGGAAGGGAAATCGTACCAGGCAATTGCGACGTGCCCGGCATCAGATTGCTTAGCGCCTGTGCGACGTCCAAAACCTACCGACGGCACCATCAGATTCGAAGCCGTCGCGCAAAAAGCGAATTAGCACCACTTACGTGAACTGGCCTTATTTTGGTTTCCCCGTGGTTGAGTTTCCACCAGATGGGCCAAACTGGCACGGGTCGCGTCAGTAACGACGTGGGGGCGCCGACGATAGTCGTTTTAGAGCTTACTGGCCATGTTGTTCAATAATTTGTCTTCATAGCCATACATTACTGCCGGCCGAACAATGGTCGCATTTGGGAAGGCATTTTTGACCCGCTCTTCGCCCTCGAACTTGGTACGATAGAAGGCGGAGGTGGAGTCGGGCGAAGCATTCAAGTGGGAAACATGCACAAAACGCTTCACTCCGATTTGCGCAGCGACTTTGGCGATCCTCTCCGCACCGGTGACATGGACGTCGGCATACTTGAAGTTCCTAGCGGGAAAAAAAAAAGAACCGCAACGAGGGGGAAATGGATCAATACGTCTCATGAAGCAGGGTCGAGAAGAAGGTGGTTACTTGGTCTCATAATCTCGGCCGACGAGATTGTAGACGATATCGGAATGCCTCAAACATTCAGCAATTTGTTCATCGCTGCGGATATCCCATTCCTAAAAGCGCGCATCCCCCCATACGACATCGATCAGACAAATAACGCGGACTTCTTGACGAGAAGTGTGATATTACCATGGGGACGATTTGGCCTAGATCGCCCATAGGCTTGAGGTGTCTCTTTTCGTCTTCCTCGCGGTACGGAACTATGACTTGGGTTCCCATTCTGGCTGTGATATCACACTGAGGCGTCAGTCAGAGCACGGGGAACTGGACCGCACAGGCGCGCGCACCGAGTTTAGAGACGAGGTATCTGCCGAGGAAGCCCGTGCACCCAAAGACGGTGACGACGTGTCCGCTAACGGCGCTGTATCCTGGCACGCCAGAGGAGACGACCGCTTTCCGGCCAGGTAGAGTGACGAGGTCGTGCAGCGCACGCTGTCATGGAGTTCGACAGTGAGCCAAACTGGACGGTGAAAAAGTGCGAGAAAGCGTGCACGATACCTTGCGCTGGACGACGAACGCGCGCTGAGCGTGCAGGAGCTGAGAGCTGGAGAACATCGAGGACGACGGACGGGCGGAGATGGAGAACGACCTCGCACTCAATAATCCCACCTGTACCGGAAACTTCCGAAATTGTCGCTGAAATCGTCAGTCATGGCTCAAGGCAACGTCAAAGGTCTGCAGGCCAGGGGCTCGTCGTCGAAGGCGAGACATGCTGCCAAGGCGGCGGCAGCCCCAAAGAAAGGACGGCGACACGAGCCACCCAAAAAACCAACTCTGATCAAAGAAGCTGGCATGCGCAAGGTATCGTACCCTCGAACGCGACGAGTGTCTACACCGACCCACATGCCAGGCACTCAAAGCCAAGGTCACCAAATCGATAGAACAGCAGATGGTATCTGCTGCGTCCGCTGGCAAACTGACGATTATGCGAAACACTGCCCCTGGATCGTACGCCCTCTGTCTGATTTTGCGGATCCGCTCGCTCATGAGGGCCAGGGAACCGGAAAAGGCCGCTAAAGACGGGAAACGTTGACGCCTGTTCGCTTCGTTTACTTCCTTGAAATGGCGTGTGCTTCTTCGAGGGTCCAGCTCTGCGTGCCCTCCGCAGGTGCCCACATCGCCTGACTAGCTTATACGTATGACGTGAACCTCGTGGGCCAACACGATCCCCATTTCCGGCCGCCCGTCGTCTTGCCACCAAGTACTTACTCCGTCGACCCTGTCTCTGTTATGACGATTTTGAGAGGTCCCCGGAACTGCAAGGCCTGCGCTTGAGTGCACCACCATCGAAATGAACATATCATACTGATTGTGCAGGCGGCAATGTTAAGCGAAGAAAATTAACATGAGCTACTCGATCGTGACGCAGCAACGTGTACGAGACGGTCAGAATAGTGCGTGGTGGGGGCAATGATGCGATGACATGGGAAAGTGTGATAAATGAACAGTGGCATGCGAGACGAAATGCGGGAGAATGGAGAAAAATGGATCGTGCCCTGTGTAGATGTATGCAAAACAGTAATGTGTTGGACGTGCAGGGGATTGCAGAAAATATGTGGTGCATGGACTGAAACAAACATTTACCGTTGAGACGAGACATTGCAATAGAACAACATTGTTACAGGGTGATGACTTGACAAAAAATCCACATTACGCGGAGTAAAATGCTTTTTGAGAAAAATAGTACCGTAGGCATGCATCGTGTCACCTCCGCTCTCTGACGAAAGGAACGCCGCTCGCAGCCTGGAACAATGCGTATTTGATTTGTGCGAGCGTCCCCCTTTCGTCGGGAGTCAAGAGGGATGGAGTCTGGGAATCGACAAACAAGATGACTTTATTGATGGCGTCTTCCGCCTCCGCAATATCGGGAATAGTACTTCCACTCGTGATCGGAGGGGCCGGTTGGTACACGACAACCGCGTCGGCATATGTCGCAGTGGCGTCTCCGTGCGTGGACAAGGGGACTTCCTGCTGCTGGGGGATATGCTGTTGGGCCGAGAGCTGGAGGGAGCTCTGCACGTCGCCGACAGAAGGGTCGTGTTGCGGCTCTTCATGAGATGGAAACGGCTGCTGGGAGAGCACGTTGTGCTGAGCCGACGGGTGGGACGAGATCGGAGTGTCATTTGTGGGCAAGGGCTCTTGCTGCACAGTCCATATGGGTGGAAGCGGATTTTGAGAAGCGGATGGCTCCGTCTGGGAGTGAGACGGTCCTGCCGCATGCTGATCACCCTGAGGAGGGTCGAGATCCTGATCGTCCTCGGACTCCATGTCATCATCGTCGGCGGTGGTCGAGTCTCGTCGAGCGAGTGCTTCGGACCTGGACTCGAAGGCAGGGTTGAGAGGAGAGAGGACGCTCTCATTGCTCGCTTTGCGGAGATGGGTGGCGCCCACGCCGCGCGTCGCACGGAGGGACTTGTGAGCTCCGAGCCAGACGCCCTTACGGATGTTATGGCGATGCTTGAAGTTCTCGACCCATCCAGAGCTGGCCTTGAATCTCTCGTCGGGGATCTGGAGGCTCCGCGCGGTCTCCTTTGCTTTGGTGCGTATGAGGTTATCCGTGAGAAGGGTGTTCTGTTGCTTCATTTGGACGAGCCAGCTGACGAGCTCCTCCTCGACCTCGGGAAACTTGGAAGGGCTTGCGCCCGAGCTTCAACGGGAGGTGAGGGGAGGGAGGGGGAGGGCTCACCGATGCTTGGCTACGCGCATGTCGTCGTCCTCGGGGACGTTCATCCATTTAGTCTTGTGCTTGAGTATTTTGCTGATGGTGCTGCGTTCGACGCCGTAACGTGCGGCGATGTCTTCCTGGCGTGCGTTTGGATTCTCCTGGTGGTACATGCAGATGGCCTTGCGGTCGACATTGAAGAGACGCTGCTTGCGTTGCTTGGCCCGCGGGACGACGGGGCCCACCGGCGGGGACGGAAGGGGATACGCGGCGAAGGTCTGGGAATTAGGGGCCGGGGACGTCGCCGAGGAAATAGAAGTGAGGGCTGAGGCGACGCTGAGGGCCGGGGAGGCGGAGCGGGGATTGGAGGTGGAGTAAGACGAGGCGGATCTGGAGTGTGCGGGATAGAGAGAGAAGGGGGAGTAGGGAGAGCCAGACACGGGAGTCGGGAGATAGCGGGGGGACGGGAGGGGCATGGCGGAGGAGGCGAGGGGGTAGGCGGACGCGCCGTCTGTGGCACTGACCGGGGTGTGGGGCCGGGACATGAAGTAGGCGGGCTGGCAGAGGGGTCACCCTCGTACACGAGAAACGAAACGAAACGGCGGACCTCTTCGGAGTCATGGTGTGCCCCGGACGGTGGACGGTCGCGCCGTATCCCAAGGTGGAGGGTGGACTGGGCACGTGCCTGCCGACGGGTGATGCGCGTGGGACCGATGCTCGGTGGGATCGCCATCCCCGGGTGCATGTTCTCGTCGTTGACGTGGCGCATCGACGGCGACTGCGGGTACGCCGGGTACGGGTGGTCGGGCGTGTACGGCGTCGGCGAGGCGTACGGGTCAGCGTCGGGCGCGAACGCCTGCTCCGTCGGCGACTTGTTGGCGAGCCATGGCGCGGACGGTGCCGGGTTGTGATTGTCTGGCGAGGAGGGATAGACGGGGAGGGGATTGGCAGCGCCGTACTGTGCAGCGACGTTGTCCATCGGACCCGATGTGACACATCTGCTGGTTGGTGGTCGCAAAGGGTTGTGCCAGGGCCGTCTCGGTCGAGGATTTATATCTCCTCTCGCAGCGCGCGCTGGTCCACCGGGCGTCTCCCCGCTCCTCGTTGCCCGGCAGATCTCTCCCAGATTCGTCCCGCCCTGTGCCGACAACTTTGTCTGCCTCGTTGCTGCGTGCCCTCCAGCCCTCGTCATAGTGACCCCTCCTTATTATCATCATCCCTTTACAGGCACCTCTCCTGCATCGACCTCGGAGATGAATCGCTCATGTTTTCATTCTCCAATGATCGTGGTATTCTTCTCTTGACTCCACTTTCAACATGTTCTCTGCACCCTCTTGCGCTCGGCCTCTTGCTTCCTCGCCAATGAACTTCCCCGGCGCGTGCGCATGCCCACCGTCCTTGCTCCACCACCCGACGCAGTCCCACTCTGCTCCCCCTTCTCCCCAGGTTCATCGCTATCCTCTTTCCAAGTAGCCTCGTGCATCATGGCCGCCCTTCATATCAGATCGCCAATGTCTTGCCTCGCCTCCTTCATGATCCGAACGAATCTTTCTGGCGAATCCATCATTCGAATGACTGTGCGAATTAGATTATTCTCCTTGTGGACGTCCTTTATTCAACCCTTGCCTCATTTGCAACGTTGGCCCCCAGGCCTGAGATCGACATTTTACGGGAAGCCTCCGAGTCGCCGCATATCTCTCGTTCTCTTTGGCGTACAGCCTTGTTGCTTGCCCATTTGATCACTCGCCTTCTGGATGGCACCCCTGGATCTATCGTCTTCCATTTTGATGCGCGTGTTTTGTCACTGCGCCCGATGTCGAAGGACATCATGGATGACTTAGTTGTCTCAATTGACTTCCTGAACCGCCACTATCGGGAAGGCAACAACAAACACCCCGATGGAGAAACATCGCCGCGTTGCGATGATAGGTTAAGTACTCGGTCCCAGAATCCATTTTCCGGACCGCTTCCGGTTCGCCCCCGTCCAACATACGTACGACACATTTCATCGTGCCCGCTAACCTGATGGTGCCTATCGACGCATATCCGAATCATGACGTTTCTCAGTGGATACCTTTCCTTAGCCGCCGGTTATCGACCGACACGATGAAAATAGGGACCAGTCCAAAAAAAGATAGTGTGTGATCACGCGACCAAAATTATCACGTGATGATCCTTAGTAAGCTCCTCAGACGTGTGCTCACTGAGTGTCTTCCATTCGGCCAACAAGTCGGCGACGGGTTCGCTGCAAGCACTAGGTAGCGCTGTTCTCACCACCGGCGTTCAAACTACGGTATTATAGCCTTTGGAACGGCGGCGATATTTCCCCGTGCCGCCGAACAGCGGGACTTTTCGGAGGACGCTGCCGGGACTCTTCGGATGCTGGGTGGCTTAAAGAAGCGGCAGCGCAGCGAGTCACTGCATAAATACTTTGCATGTCTACCTTGACTAGGATAGCTGCTCGTCGACATCTATTGGTCATCCGTCCTACTTTCGCCCGATACACATCCCGTGCCCCTGACTTTTATCTGGGCTCCCGGTTTGTTGGGCGCTTCCATACTGGGACGACCGATCAAAACACACTTGCCAAAAAACCTCCCAGCGAACAAGCCGACGTCGGAACAGAAGGCCTCCATAGAAGTAAAACGTTCACATCCTGCATTGCAGATTTCTGATTACGTCACAGAGGACAGAAAAGGGCCCGAGTCCGTGTTGACCCATGTCGGCGCTGTCAGCACGGTGCCTCAGGAAGTGCGAGGGGACTGGGTTCTATTTCATCCTGTTTACTCCGAGGAAGAGATGAAGTCTGTGGAGGTGAATATCATGTCTCTTTACCATTCTGACCTCACGTTCGATGTTCGCTGACAATCCGCGCTAGATCCTCCACCAAGAAGCAAAGACGATCTCTGACAGGATCACGTACAATCTTGTTCAACTGGCGAGGTGCGCTTTCTTGTCTAATTCGCCGACGTTGTACTGAGGGTATTAGATGGTGCTTCGATTTCGTTTCTGGATACAAGCACAAGCCTCTTCCTCGTGATCATAACATGACCACGGAGGAGCTCAGAGAAAAGGGTTACATCCTCACCGAGTCCGCTTGGTTGTCACGAATCTTGTTCCTCGAAACAATCGCCGGAGTCCCTGGTATGGTTGCTGCCATGCTCAGGCATCTTGGCAGTCTCAGGCTTATGGTAGATGCCCGCTTCTCGGCCTCATATTGGAAGGCTAACCACTTTGTTATTAGCGACGTGATTCCGGGTGGATCCACACGTTGCTCGAAGAAGCAGAGAACGAACGGATGCACTTGATGTGTGTAGTCATTTTCCTTTCCCTCCAAGCTGACTACTGATGCACGCATACCACGAAGGACTTTCATGACGCTGAAACAACCCACCTTGTTTTTCCGCGCGTTGGTGCTTGGTGCGCAAGGCGTTTTCTTCAATATGTTTTGTACGTACACCGCATGGCCACTTGACCTTGTTTTAGTGACGTTTATAGTCCTTGCCTATATGATCTCCCCTCGATCATGTCACAGATTCGTGGGATACCTGGAAGAAGAGGCCGTGATGACATAGTAGGTGCCGTTTGCACGAGGCGATTCTCAGCAAGTTGATTGATGCGTTTGTCGCCAGTACGCGATGCATCCAGGAGATCGAAGCAGGCCACCTGCAGAAATGGGCCGACATGCCGGCACCTGCGATTGCCATCGATTATTGGCGACTTCCTGCTGATGCCAAGCTTCTCGATGTCATATACGCCGTCCGCAGCGACGAGTCGACGCACCGGTTCGTTAATCATAGCCTGGCTAATCTCAACCCTTCCAAGGACGTGAACCCGTTCGCGTTCCGTGAGCCCGATATGTTTGTCAAAGGCACGAAAGTAGGGTGGGTACCCACGCTCTGGTGGCGACTCGCGGACATTGAGCTTTTTGTAGGTTCAAGAGATCTGAAGCGGAGCAGTTCGTCCAGGAGTCGCATGACATTCTCTCCCGTGGGAGCAAGTCGTCGGAAATAAAGCATTGATTCATGGAATGACATTTACCAACACTAGTGTACATTTATCGCATAGACAGATCACCGCTCAGTAGAATATAGTATGTTATAATAACTTCACTGATCCCGTTTGCAGCATGCCCGGCGGGTCCCAGGTTGTTACCCTAGTGACGTCATACTTCTGCCGTAGTGTTGTGTGAAGCGAACTACAAGCTTACTCCCCTGTACATCGTTCAAGCATACGAGTCATGGCCGTTCCAGGGCCTTCGAAGTCGTCTTCCGACCCTCGTCCTACTTCTGACATTCCAGACACGCTCTCATGTGTTCACCCTGTCCGTCGGCTCTTCATCGGGCCTCTACCAGACAAACTGTCCGCTGTCATGCATGAGATGATACAGGTCGCAGGCAACCAAGACGAATCTATCGACGCATCTTACACCTCTGCCGTGCATGACGTCTTGGATCGCAACGCATACACTTTCTTCCTGCGCCAAGGCGGTAGACCAGAGGACTGGAACGACGCCGCACGCGAGAACGTGCGCGACGAACTGATGAAACAGTGGCAAGAGTGTCCCTGGACGCGTTCTCTACGGCAGGCGACGCAACATACGACTGGCGCAAATCACTGGGTGGGCACGACGTTCGAGATTGGCAGCATCTTCGGCGTGAACGTGCTCGACCGGCACGCGCCCACGCCCTCTGAGCCGGTCGCGCCAACGACGCCGCAAAAAGACTCGGGATCTCGCGCGCCAGACGCGTCGACGACGGCGCTCTCGTCTATCGGTCCGCGGTCGTACTGGACCGCACGCACGCATTTTTCGCCACCGTCACCCCACTCGACGCGAGGCTCCTCTTCCACCGCCAGTCTCCCCGATCACCACAACGGCGAATTGACAGACTTCTCTTCTGGCTCGCCGCTCCTGGCTCCGGCTACTGCACCCTCGTTGCCAGCCGACCATGTGCCACCACCACGGGGGGGCGATGCTCCTAGGTCTATCTTGAAGAGGGCGTTGTCTGGCAAACTGGGAACCAAACGTCGCGGCGTTTCTCTTTTGAGCAGGGGTGCCAAGCGCAAGGTGCAGCTGCAGCAAAATGAAAGTAGGCGCTCCCTTGACGACGCGGATGCCGAGAGGCCACCTTTTGAGGGTGAAGAGGGTCCGGCATCACCAACTGCCGTGCTTGCTAGGACGGGAAATGATATCGTGGAATGCAACACTAGGGCGAGTGTGGAGGGGCACCGCCTACAGGAAGTCAGCGATTTTTTCCTCCGAGGTTTGTCGGTCCCTTTCCAGGGTCTGCCCCTCACCCCTGACGGTGTCCAAGATAGAATGCTGGTTAGGGTGTGTCACACCAGGTCCGAGTCTCTTGCAAGCAATTTCGACGAGATACAAAACCGCAAAACGCCTGACTTGCGTCACGAAGACTGCATGGAATTTCTGGTCGTGTGGAAGAAGGATATGCTGGAATTGTATGAAGACTATGTGCGTTCCTCCGTGCTCAATTCCAGTTCCACATTGACTGTATCGAACAGACCATTCCAGGGATGGAGTACATCAAGGGACATAAAGATCTCGCCTTTCTGATCCCTCTGGATTCAGAACGAACATCGGTTTCCTTGTATTCGTTCGTCGACCTCACATTCTGTATACTGTGCCCCCCAACACCCGTTCGGTCTCGATACGGAAGGGCGCGTGCGTTCTTTGACCTTTCAAGTCCAGGTACGAATGTCTTCGTCTTTAAAGCCAAGAGCCGGACCAGAGCGCGTGATTGGTTGTGGCATCTCTGGTGAGTATCGCAAGACCAACTAGCTTGCCCCTTTGACGATGTCCTGCTAGGCGTCGTCTCGGGGGGAAGATTCCCCCTTCCATCGAGATTCGTTGCCCTGACGCTGACATGCGCATTTGCATCGATGTCCCGGGCCCAGAAGGCACCAGTCTTGACCGAGCATACGATATCCTCAGCCATAGAAACATTATTACCCTTATACAACACTCGTTTTTGTCGGAACGCGGCGGATCCTCTTCCGTGTCGAGGAACTGGGAGAGCGCAATAGAGTGTGAGTTACGGGCTGGAAAGAGTTTAGAGCTTGCATGGAGATTCGGTGGGCAACTTGATTGGGTGTGGCAAGAAGACGATGTCGAGGGGAATCCGCGGCCATGGGCCGCACTTTCTGGATTGTCTCTTCGACAGGTTCGGTCGTTGGTTCTGTTCCCTGCGCCGGTGGCCTGACATATATTATCGTTCTATCAGGGACTGCGCCAAGCTCACCTTGAGTTACGCATAGCGGAACATTTCCCGGGTTGCGTCCGCCTCCCAGGCGGCAAGAAAATTCCCGAACCGCCGGCCATCGAAGGCTATCTCAACCGCATCAGGCAGCAAGCTCATCAACGCGTGTATCTCGTGACCCATGACGGCAGCTTGTTCTCCTTGTCGCCATCCGATGCTCATCCTCCGCTTCCCCCTACCGCGCACCTCTCGCGTCTGATATCAGGATTGAAACCGACCGTGGAGCAATATAGCCGAAATCTTTTCGACAGCGAGGTTTGGAGAGGTGCGGAACAGATCCGGACCGCGCATGGCACGTTGGATCTCAGAAGCATCCGCACCGTGAGGAGAGCATATGGTCCGCTATCCTCGGATGATGGCGAAGATGTGGCGCGCGATGCAGAGGATGCACGCGATGTGGGTGGTCATCAAGGGCACACTCACGTGCGTGGCAGAGTCGAGCTGCACCTCAGGCGTGCATTTGATGTCGTTCTTGCTTCTGGTCCGGTAATACGATTCGAGGTATGTACATGCATGTCCTGGATAATGTCTTACTCATTCTTTGATAGGCACATTCAGCGCAAGATTGCATTGAATGGGTAACGAGGCTGCGGGCCCTCGCTGCGTATTGGTCCGAGCGTCACCATGCAGACGTCCAGGACGAGATGAATGTCGCATTTGCGGCGAGTACGCGTCCGCGGCTGACGCCTCGGATACTAAAGTGTAATCGTGGAAGCTGGCATTCAACTTCACCGGAACCGACCATGGGCTCCGAGCCACCCGTGCTGGCGTCCCTGTACAACTGGTGCCCGCAAACTACGTGCAAGAGCGTCACCAAAGCCGGAAGAGTGTTCATGAGAAAAGGGCTGAGAGGCCAATACAAGTCAGTGTCTCGTGCTGCCCTTGTGCGAATATCAGACTCGGTCTCTGAATTCCCTTTTCCCCTTCGCCTAGACTCATACAGCTGTTCCTCGTGTCCGGCCGGCTCATCCAGTACAACGTGTCTCCGAACACGACGTTGCATCACCGCCACCCGAAGGAGATCGGGCTGCTGGACGCGTATGTCTGCTCGGGGTACTTTGCCGCACTCGGGCTCCGACCTGGCGAGTATAATCCCGAGTTGCCGCACCTGCCGCGACGGTACAACGACGGCCTCGAGGCGGACGATCTGGAGGAAGACAAGCTGTTCGTGATTTGGTATCGCAAGTCGTCGGCGACCTTCGCCGCGTATGGGGGCCAACGACCGAATGCGCCTGTTGGTGGTTTCGAGCCGACGCAGCCTGTCCCTCGTCTGTCGAAGGGGAGTCATAAGCTGGTCGTGTTCAGGACGAGGAACAAGGTGGAACGAGACGCGTGGTGCTGGGCGTTGGGATGCGAGATTGAAAAACTCGTGAGGAATAACAAAGATAGGGAACGGAGGATTAGAGAAGCCGGAGGATTGGTGGAATTGGCACATTGAACGGCTGATGGACGTGATCGACCATTGGCATTACTCACGTATAGTTTACTGTATCGTGTATCTTGCATCAGGTATATATTTCTTGTCGGCGTCTGGAGAACATCCAACTCACAATTATGAGTAGCAATAGCATGATTTACTCTATGACTTCAGCGTCGTTTTCGTCACTCTCCTCATCCTGCAGTCGTTGCCTCCTTGCTGCGATCTTTATCCTCTTTTCCAGCTCCTTGTCAGCTTTGAGATTCTCCATTGTGATCCGTTTGTTGCAACCAGACGCAGGGCAGGGCTTTCCATTCATTCCCGATTTCTTTAAGAAATCTTCGATGGCTGCACGGGAATAAGAGTGTCCGCAAACTTTGCTGTACATGGCAAAACACTCAGACAACCTCGCGATGGAAAAAAAAAACACATACGACGTCATTGGCTCCACCAGGATTGTGAGCGTGATGGGGCATCTGTAGTCCTGAGTGACGCCACCAACTTCTAGTTCGTCTTCGTCGTCGCTGGGGTCACCGTCCTCTTCAGAACGTTGTTAACCGTATACCATGTTAGATGGAGTACGACGAACCTTTGGGAACAAGATCATTCATGGGAGGGATCGCCTCGCCAGGATTCTGGAACTCCTGAACGCGCAGTCAGTTTTCATTGCAGTGAGGCAGTAAACATGACGAACATATATCCCCTGTTTGAATTCCGCGTAGATACCAGTAGAAGCATACTTTTGACGCGTGGTCTTGTTCTTGTACTCATCCATCCGCCGCTTCACTTCGTTCTCATACGTCTCAAGCACATTTTCCTGACAAAACAATTGCGAAACACTGGAAGAGGACATAAGCCGTGATGACGCACCACAATGTCTCCACGCATAACAGCTTGGTGAAGTTCACTCAACGTGTTTTCATTAGAACGCATCTCTTGATCGATATCAAGGAGCTTTTTCATGATATCGTCGACTTCGTCCAGCGCCTTCGATACCAGATGAGTCCATCAGCGCCGACACATTGATGACAGCACGTACATCTCCCGCTTCACCACCTTCCATCACGTCCGCAAGCGAGATTGCGACGTCCTTGACAAGTCGCATAGAGTTCTGGTGGATTTGCTTTCGAATCATCTCCCAGTCCTGGGCTATCCCATTCAGCTTTGCGCCCTCTTTCTTATCCAAAGGCTGGTCTCGAAAGTTTTCGATGTTGATTCGGCCGTCATCCTCGTCATCGTTCGCGTTAGAGGGACCCGCTGCAGGAGCCTCGCTGCCAGCGCGGTCTATCCTTGGTTTCTTTTCCTTTTTTACTTTCGCCGACTTGCGGACTGGTTGAATGTCCTCAGAGTCTTCGTCATTGTCAACAGCGTCGGCACGTCGCTGCGAGGGATCTTCTTCCTCTTCTATGTGATCAGATGACGGTGCTCTCCGCGTGCGCCGACCACGGGACTTGCTCGCGGGAGGCATGAAGGTCTGCGAGATCGGAGAAAAGTTATTGGAGCTAGCGCGACGCGACTATAGGAGACTCTAGGGCAGGCTCGTACGCGAAATAGTCGCACGGTTAGAGCAGGATTAGCACAAAAGTGGTACTCCAGCACGCCATGCTTTCCTTTGTTCGCGGTATACACAAGACATGGTCCCTCCTCACCCCAGTGACTACTGCCCCTTCGCGGGCGTTCAGCGCCTCGCCGTTCTTGTCCGTCACTCTCAACCAGGCGATGCGGCGAAAGAAACCTCAGAAAGTCAACCCTCCAAAGTCACCGCTCCTCGATAGTTGTCCCCAGAAAAAGGGCGTCTGCACCCAGATCTTCATCATGAAACCGAAGAAACCTAACTCCGCCAAGCGCAAGGTCGCCCGTGTCAAGCTAACCAACGGGAACTCGATCATGGCCTACATTCCGGGAGAAGGTCATAATTTGCAGGAGCATAGTGTGGTCATGGTCCGAGGTGGTCGTACCCAAGATTTGCCTGGTGTTCGGTACGTACGAGTCCTGTGCATCCGAGAGAACATCGAGGCATACCCCACGCAGATACAAGATGGTCCGTGGAGCACTAGACTTTGGAGGTGTCGTCGGCCGGTCGCAATCGAGGAGTAAATACGGAGGTAATGATCCATCAACTTCTTTGTTGCGTCTGAAGCTCACCCTTGCCTCAGTTAAGAAACCAAAAAAATGATTTGGTCTCATGACTTTTGTCTTAATTTCGTCTTCATATCATTTAGACACGTTCCGATCGTTGAGGGACGGTCAACGTTGAGGAAACAGATATTCTTGCCCGAATGCTGCGTCGCAGACTACTCGCCACCCATTCTTACTTGGCTAATGGATGATCCCATTCGCTTCGTTTTTTTGATCCTCACTGTCCTGATCCCAACCAAGCAGAAGGCTCGCCTCGTGCCCTGCCTGGTCACTGTTGAAGTTCTTCGTTCCCTAGGGCCCTGCATGACAACCACACAGCATCCATATTTCAATAGGTACGGATGTCGTCAACAATATCTCGTCCCTATTTATATTCCAGGCAGAGCTGTCAAACAAGTAGACGTGTCGATCTCAGTATTTTGATAGGCGCCACTTCCCCTTCCTCCATGTTGCCAGATGCTCACGAAACCATGGAAGGAAGTGACATTATGTTACCCTCGATGGGGAAGAAATTGCTCTCTAGTAAGGTCTTCTGATGTCATTGATTCTATCTTCAGTTGCCTGGACCGCTGGATCAATTCACTGTCAAACGTATCGTTAGTCTCTGAATCTATCTGTCGCCGGATGATCCGAGACTAGGACTCGGACTAACATCTGGTTGGAAAAGCACGCGTCCGATAAGCATCTCCACGGCGTTCGCTGTACTCTCCGAGTGCAAGACTAAACTTAAGGAAGCTGAATTCCCGAGCGGTCAGCACTCAGTGGTTGAGGGTATATGCCTACGAAAACAATGGTGTGCAGTGCGGCAGCCGCTTTTGCCACATAGTGTGTTGGCTATATATGTACCAACAACAGCCTGAGAGACTTGCGGTTGGACTCGGGACTATAGTTGCGTTTGAGTCGTCGTCGAGCTACTTGCCACATTAATTCAGTAATGGCACCACGATTTTCAGACAGTACCGATGTATGTGCCCAAGGCTTTGTCCGATTTCGTCGTTAGCTGAACAGCAGAGTCCAAGTTGTTAGCTCATGCCTGATGCCGCTGTATCGGTCAGTCTCGCCGATCCTCGTTTCGTTGCCAATTACATATACAGCATCATTGCGTTCTAAGACCTCGAGCTGTCTCTTCTCACTATCCTTCCGACCTACCTAGTGTGCCGACCGCGCAATTATGAGAAGCCGTACTTCTTCAAATACATCCTTTCCCCTAGTAGAGGTGAAACATTGCTGAACTCTATCCTTGATACCGACTTGAACATGCGTGACAGGTGCTGCGTGATTCTCCCAGTTTCCCCGACTTTCCCACTGGCAACATGGAGGGAAATGACGACGTTCAGTCACCGCTGGTGGGGAGAAAATCTGCTCCAGTGAGCCAAATTTGGCTCGCTGACACTGCAGATCTCTTCATTTTGTTATGCTCTTTCCTCCTAACTGCGACGTCCATCACCCTCGTCGTTCTCATATTCCATACACGAGGGGCAAACCCTCGGTGGAATCCCATTCCTAGCGATTTTTTGTCTACCATCCAGCGGGTCATATCATCCCTCACTGTAACCATCACGTCGGCAGTGATAATGGTAACAGGAAAGCGATACGTGCTCTTCAAACTCGCGAGAGGAGGTCTACGTAGTAGAAGAGTGGCCGTCTATAGTAATCCCTCCATCGGGGTCCTTGCCAGCTACTTGATGCTCCATGGAGCAGAGCTTCCTTTACTTGGTTTGTTGGCCGTCTGGGGGTTGGCCTTGGCCACGAGTCTGACCGTGGACAACAGCTGGGGATTAGAACCCCTTTCAATATCGATGGATATCGCGGTTCCCTTTGGTTCATTCAATGCAACTCCAGGGACTTCATGGATTCTTCCAGCTTCAGAACAATTAACCTTTGTCATGTCTTCGCTATGTCTCGGCGTAGAGGATGCGGTCGGGCTCATCAATATCACCGGTGTCAACATAGGAACCAAGGACCCTACTGGGATAGTCTACTATCCTCCTCTTCCATACTCGGTCCAAAACATTGGGTTCTCCTTCCCGACCACGATGAACGGTTTCGATATTTCCATGGAACAGCTCTCGTCAGTCCCATCCACTGCTCAGAGTCTGTCCTGCGTAAATAGTACCATCAACCCTATTCCCCTCGAGCTATGGTTCGAAGGTTCTGACACCGCATCGCTTTCTATCATCGCTTCTCAATCTTTGAACCCTAACGCCAACATCGTTCGGCTTAATGCTACTGCGATCGTCATGGGTGGGACGCTGTCTTCCACTGGCAACTACACGGAGTTTTCGCGGAATGGAACATCATGGGCCAATGTGATGCCTGTAGATAGTCAATGGGCTCAAGATATTACAAGTTTGATCTGCAATACCACCTCCCCATCTATCGGTTCTTGCGAAGGAAGAATGACAACACTCTCTGACTTTGCAGATATGCTGAATGGTGATCAAGGCACTAGAGCAGTACCGGAGGATGTCCGCTGGAGCACTGTTCTGAACACAGTGCTTGGCGCTTATAGTTCTGCAATGTTTCCGTCTATCGGGAGCCTCGCGACGGGTATTTCTGCTGTGCACTACGGTCACCGTTTTATGCCAAGATACGGGGTCTATATCCTCATTTTTCACATCGTCGTGTCACTCGTCCTACTGGGCGTGGTGGTGACTCTGCGCTTGTCCAGCCATCTGGGCACAGATTTCATCAACTCGACACGACTGCTTTTGGATCCACTGAAGAAGCCGGAGTTGTTCAATGCATCGCTAGAAACGACGGTGAACGCGCTTGGAGATCCGTACATGCTTGTCAGGCAGGACAGCGAGTTTTCACTTCGAGCAAAAAACGTCGAGTAAGAAGAGAGAATGGAACAGGGCGTTTACTTTGCGGAACATATTTGATCGAATCTTGTAACTTAGGCTGCCGGGAATAGCATCACCCACTAGACTGATACCAGATAAACTTCCGGAACGTTGTTCGACGTTCATTGCTCATTGATGTACTTACTATATCTTTGCAAAGTTCGAGCAGATTTCGGATTGATTGTACCATTCGTACGAAAGTGTCATCAGGTTGCCAAGCTTTCTAGTTAATCCAGCTGCCGTCGAGTCAGTTTCAAGTCATGTTGTCCATCCTCATGTACAGACTAGTAGCTATCTCGACAGGGCAGGATCTGTACTGACAAGCCTGGCCACTGCATCACGACTTGATAATGCAAGGAATGACGGTTAGCTCGGCCAAACCGTGAGTGACGTAGTACGATCGGCGAGTCGGAGTCACTACTAGTGGCTCGATCGAGCCTGACTCAGACACTGGGCTAAACGTTAAACGTTAAACTTCCAAGTTGGCACACGGCAGCACACAGCATGGTCACAACTTCAAGGAGTTAGTTCATCGCAAACCACCAGGTACCGAGTAATGCAACATTCATGAGAAGTGCTACTTCCTCTAGTTCGTCGCTTTCCCTAAAGGTGAGCTACTACTGGACCTTGTTCAGAATGTTGACTTATGTATTCACCAGGCTCTGCCTTGTCTACCTTCGCAGGGTACTATTCCTGATGACATGGAAAGATGTGACGCTAAGTCACCGCTGGTGGAGAAAATATCCACTCCAGTAAAGCTCACCTGGCCGGCCGACGCTGCGGATCTCTCCATTCTACTTTCCTCTTTCCTCTTAGCTGCAATATCCATTGTCTTCGTTGTCCTCATATTCAGCACACAAACGAGGCAATATGCGGATCCGATCCCTTATCACGCTTTGTCGATCCTCCAACGGGTCATATCATCATTCTCTGTGGCCATCACATCAGCAGTGATAATGGTGGCTGGGAAACGATATGTGCTCTTCAAATTCGCGAGGGAAGGCCTCTGTAGCAAGAGAGTGGCCGTGTACAGCAACCCTTCCATTGGGCCTCTTGCTAGCTACATGGTGCTGCGTGGCGTGGAGTTACCCCTACTTGGTCTGGCTGCGGTTTGGGGGCTTGCTTTGGTCACGGGTTTGACTGTCAACGACGCTTGGGAGATGGGGCCAGTTTCGGACGTGACGAGTATTCCAGTGCCCTTTGGACCATTCCAACCAACGACATCGAATTCTTCTTGGCTCGTCTCAGCCTCTGAACAACTAGACTTCGTCACGTCGTCGGTGTGTCTCGGGGTAGCTGGGACAGTCGGACTCATCAACATTACCAGTGCCAACGCGGCAACAGAATATCGGACAGGAATCATTTACTACCCCCCACTCCCGCGTTCAGCTCAAAATGTTGGCTTTTCCTTCTCCACTGCGTTGAATGGCTTCAATATTACAATGGAACAGCTCTCCTCAGTTCCATCCGCTGCTCAGAATCTTAGTTGCTCGCCCAGTGTCGCAGGCCTGCCCCTCGACCTGTGGTTCGATCGTTCGGACAACCAAACACTTTCTATTATCGCCACTTCCCCATCTGACCTCAGCTCCATATTTCGGTTCACTGCCACCACGATCATCATGGGTGGGACGCTCTCTTCCACTGGTCATTACACAGAGTTTGCCCTGAACGGGACGTCGTGGCCCAACGAGATGCCCAGCAACAGTCAGTGGGCTCAAGATATCACGAGCATGATTTGCAATACCACGTTCACATCAGTCGGCACTTGCACGGGATCGTCATTCTCTGACTTCGCGAGCCAGCTGAACACACGATTCGAGTCCATCAACGGTGATGACCCCTATACTCACTGGAGCACCCTCTTGAGCATGGCGCTCGGGGCTTACAGTTCCGCGATGTATCCATACATTGGAGGCCGCACGCTGGTTCCGACGACACAGTTCCAAGCATACTTTACGTGGAACTATGGGATTTTCGTGCTCATACTCAACATTGTCGTGTCGTTCATCATGCTGGTCGTCGTGGTGAGACTGCGACTGGCCAGTAACCTGGGTACGGATTTCATCAACCCGACGCGACTGCTCCTGGATCCGCTGAAGAAGCCAGAGCTGTTCAACGCGTCTCTGGAGACGACAGTGAATGCACTCGAAGATCCGTACATGGTGGTCCGGGAGGGCAGCGAGTTTTTGCTGGTGGACAGGCAGCAGACGGAGGAGGCGCGGAAACGGGTAGGAGCGTTTACCTTGCGGAACCCGTTCCATCGATCCATGGAATGAAACGATACCTTCTGGTGGAACATATCCGTTGGACATTTAGTGACCTTATGTAACGTGCTACTTTCCGGCCAATGTGGCTGTGCTGGCTCGGTATCTGCAGCCTGAGACTGCCGAGTCAAATTAGTTCGCTCCATGTCCTGCACCCTCCGACCGGCGCGTTCTTTGCGCGTTCTACGTGTTTTTCATGGAGCACGGTGTCAGTCTACCCAAGCCACACCGGCTACGAGTTCTCAACCCGCTTCCCCGGGGCCCAGTTCTGTCACGAAATCGCAAAAGCGGCCCCACTTGGGTGTCCAAGTCGATCCAAACCACGGTCTCTGGGCCTTTTTCCGGAAGAAGGAGATGGATGGCGTAGTCAACTATGAAACATTGGAGGCGAGGGAGTCACTCACCGAATCTGGTGCGTGTCATGTCGCTCGAACCTCGTACGGGCTGATTCGCCTCCCGTTTTGCTGCAGGACGACCTTGGCACGCCGCCGAACTCAGACGGAAGAGCTTCAGGGACTTGCATACGCTGTGGTACGTGCTCTTGCGCGAGCGCAACCTGCTCGCGACGCAGCGAGAGGAGGCGCGGAGAATGGGCGTTCAAAATTCCGAGGCGCTCGCCGCGCCGACCATGGATCGCATGGTCTGTCCTTTTTTTTTTTTCGCCTTTCGCGCACGCGTTTCGGACGCTCGCTGATGCTCACGATGTCGGACAGTGTCGCAAGTCGATGGCACGACTCAAGTTTGTGCTCAACGAGCGACGGCTACATTACGAGAAGCTGTCTCAGGAGGGTGCCTTGTCGCAGGAGGAGTTGATGACGGTCCCTGAACCTCCGAATCTGGTTCGTCGCATGACGCGGAGGGAAAGAACGGCAGCCCGGCGTCACAAGGCGTCATCATCAAGCCTCGCGTGACCTGGCTTCGATTGGGTTTTACATACAATGCCATTAGATACAGTTGGTCGTCGAATACACGCGCACCAGATGCGCGGATGAGGGGAATGCTAGCTGGTTAGAACGTCGCGTCTACGAGCTTGTTCCCAATCTACCATGGCCTGCGAAATCTGGCAATCCTTGATGAAAGGGCTTTCGTACGTCTCTATCTGTCGGCCGCCACGCCTGAGGAGGTGTTCTATGCCGGCAACGTTGCGCGGGGACACGGAAGATGCCTGAGTGCGAAAGGTGTAGCGGACGTAGAGGGAGAACTTGGGTTGAGCTTGGAGTGGTTTCGTTCGCACCATGCGAAGTGCGCTGGATACATGCATGAGTACATATAGATGACAGCAAAAGCGGTGCTCGCCGTCTGTACAGGGCGAGGACTTGCCTCTGTAGCCCAGACTTTGTGGAAGACATGACGGAGCGGAGGTTCTCGGGTCCCGCTAGCCTGATCGACGGTCCCCTTGACACCGCCGGCTGGTTCGGGACACAAGAGAGTCAACTGACCTTTGCCAAGCTATGATGCGTGGTCGAGTTGGTTCCTCGTGGCAGCGATGTCATGCCACTGCTGTTCGCAACTTCTCTGCCAGCGCCAAGATTCGCTCTGAAGCTGGCACGTCGAATCCGACCGAGTACTGCAAGGGTCTCGTCCGAAAACACGACTACGAGGGATACCTTGTCTCGCAGCTCTACCCAAAACAAAACCAGAATGCATTCTATGCATTGAAAGCTTTTTACGTGCGTATGCTCTTGTCGAATTTCCTAGTTACTGACGTTTGCTGTCCTAGATCGAGTTGTCTATGATAAAAGAAGCTGTTTCGCAAACAGCACTGGGGCAAGCCCGGTTCGTGTTTTGGAGAGACGCCGTGAAAGACATTTTCGCTGTGAGTGGGGCACACCGTGTGTTTTTATTTTATAACATTTTCGTAGAACAAGCCCCCACGACACCCCATAGCGCTTGGACTGCATGAAGCGACACAGAGGAGTCGCCTGGCGCCATATCATTTTCAAAGGATCATCGAAGCCAGGGTCGGTATGTACACCAGGGCTGGTTTCGGGGAACTGAAGTTGTGTAGGAACAAGAGTTGCACGCTCAGCCCCACCTTACCGTGGAGTCGGTGATCTCGCACGCAGAGTCGACTGCTTCGACGTTTCTGTACCTTTTGCTCTCCCTGCTGGACCTGCCATCCGCAACGCTGTCCCACGCTGCTTCGCACCTGGGTGTAGCCCAGTCGTTCACGACATTGCTGCGTGCGTTTCCGTTCCACGCATCTAGAGGGACGATGGTCATACCCGCGGAGATCACGGCCAAGCACGGGGTGAATCAGCAAGAGGTTCTGAGAAAAGGAGTGAGGAGCAAGGCCCTGGAGGACGCGGTGTTCGAGTTTGCGACGATTGCCAACGACCACCTGTTGACTGCACGGAGCATGTTCCGGGAGACGGGAGGCAAGGTGCCGGTGGAGGCGATGCCAGTGTTTGCTGCAGGGGTGAGTGGACTGGTGCATGGCGTCCGATGTGCTGACCGCGATGCAGATTCCAGTCGCGTCGATACTGAGACGATTGGAGTCGGTGAATTTTGACGTGTATGATGGACGGATGCAGGTCCGGGATTGGAAGTTGGCGTATCGAGTTTGGAGTGGTTACTATAAGAGGACTTTCTGAATGTTATGCCGGGATTTGCGCTGCTAGGCCACCGTCGGGATCGGTCGTTTGCACGCACCTCGAACCGCTGCGAGTCTGCGGGGTCCGCCATGGATGTGGGCGAACTACTGACACAAAATTGGAAGTCCGATGAGGCTCGTTGCTTGGACTGGCCTGCAGCAGACCACCACCCTCACAAACAAAGTACGCACTCCCCGCCACCGTCTTCCTCCTCTTCCCCGCCATCGTCCCCGTCCCCCCCTCAGTCCCTGCCCCGTCCTATGGACCGCCTATGTGGTCCGTTTTCTCCTTCCTCCGACTTCTCCTCCTCTCTCACAATCCTCCCAGACGATATCATCCATCTCATCATCTACGAACTCAACGACCCCACCCCTCTCACCCTCTCCTCGAAGCGCTTCCTCCGCGTCTCCCGAGATCCCTATGTCCGCGCCCACTACTTCCTCCATCGGTACGGCCATATGGACGCCATGTTCTGGGCTCTAGGCAGAGGCAGAGTTCTCAGCGACATTGTCATCGACGTGCGTATTCCCTCCGATTACATGTCCCGAGCTCCATGTATGCACTCTATTCAGATCCTCGTGTCCAGTGGCGCCTATGTATCTCGCTACCTCATACAGGTCGCCATCCACCACTACTTCCGCTCTGCAAGCCACTTCATCAAGACGCCCTGGGTCAGGTCCATACCTCTTCCCGTCTTTACTCATTTCATGAAAGTCACCTCTACGCTCTTCGATGACATACCCCTGGGAAAGAATGAGGACGATGGTTCCGTTTTCCACTCTTTTCTAAAGGAGAGCAGGCTCCCCCAGGACTTGAAGAGCACAAAATGGGAAGACGTTCGCGAAATTCTCGACAAGTACAAGGTGTGTCCTCCTTTTCCTGGCGTCTATTGGTTTGTGACTCGGTCTAGTTCATTCCGTTCAGTATGAAGGTGTGCGATTTGCCTGGCTGTCTTCCCACCCCTTATCATGTCTACAAGGACCCTCTCATGGCTCAACTCCCGATTGCCCTTGCCATCGAACCGAGACTACTACCGTTTGCCGAGGCCAACGGATTCCGGATGGACCCAAAGGTATCGGAACACTGCTCGCCCTTGGCCATTCTCTGACGGTGACGCAATCAGTATCGTGACTTCGTTTTTCGTAAAATGTTTGAAAAGCAAGCGCTAAACGGCGGTGATCGAACCGATGACATAGTCCGGAATGTTCGGGAGCTGAAACGACTAGATCCAAGGTGGTTTTACGTTTGCTCTAGCAGCGAAATGACCTTCATGTTTGAGTTCGGCAGGATGTTTTTGAGTCGTACGGTAGCTGCAGAAATATGCATGGAAGCCAAGAGTAACGAGTCCGCTTATCGAGCCCTCAAAGCACTCGATCGTTCGGGGGAGTTGTTGTTCAAACTCAGGTGTGTCGCTTTGATCAACCCGCGCCGTATAATCTCTTATGGTTGTCAGCTCCGTTGTCACTGAGTTGATGAAGGTGAAGTTGTGAAGTGAGATTCTGTAGGCGTATATTCACAGAGACCCTTCTAGCTTTTCGTGAAGTCGCGTTCGGTCACTTCGGCGTACACGATTAATGTCCTGCGTCAACTCTACACCGATTTCCCCAGTACTGACCCAATGGTCCGAGTTGTTATGCTATTAACTGTCTGTCTGTCTGACGGCACCTGGGGCCTCCCCACCGTGCCTGAAGCCCTCACATCATTCCATAGCAAATTGGAAGCAATTGGTCTGTTGCCTTTGACTAAAGTGGACCTGTTTAATATTATGATCAATCCTTTCGTGGAGAAACATGGTCTTCTGCTCGAGTACGCAAGGGAAGAGATGGGGATGGGTGTGAAGGACGTCAGAGACCTCGTGCAAGACGTTGCCGTTAAATGTTTGGAAATAGCGAGCAAGGTAAGAGACATCGTTGTGGATGTTTTTGTTAACTCATTCCTTGCAGGGCAAGTCACTGCGCAAGCTAGCGGAACATCATTCTCTTCATGCAGCCCTTGCGGACGCTGCTGTGAAACAATATTCGCTATCACTGGACGATCTTCCTCCATTGGACGACGAAAAAGCTTGTGCTACCTATGAAGCATCACTGTGTCGAGACTTCAGTAATTTGAAGATGATCCGAGCGAACTCGAGCGGGTCGCCAAATGAGACTCTGGGTGCTTCCACGTTATTCCCCGGTGAATCAGCAGAAACAAGTGATCCCGGAATAAATGGACAGGTGTTGGACCCTCATGAATTGGTTGTCGACGGCGAGGAACCGGAGGAGACGGTTCTCGTGAGTGATGGACTTGACCTGGTTCGCAGTGGCCTCGTTTGTCTTGGTATTTGTGTTGAATCGACCGTAGGGCGCCATCGGACAAGATACACTGTCTGCTATGATCCGTCAAGACGAGATGGCTCCCACTCGGTCGCGCAGACGATCATATTACTATAGCATCTATGGTGTGGATGTGAACGGAAAGTTGGATTTCCCTGTTGGTAAGTACACGTGGCCACCTCACCCAGTGCGCAAGGCTAATGCATTACCAGAATCTATACCGGTTGGGAGGTGGGCAAAGGAAAATTACGACCCACGTTGTGCCATGATGGCAGTATTCATGACACATGCTGTTATTAACAATAACACTTCGGTGCGTTGTGCAGGGCTTCTAGCGAGAAGTACTCATCTTGGCTCCTTTCAGCTTCTTCATCTCTACCTTTCGCCGGCCGGCGTAGGTTATACGACCCCGTCGACTCATGTTCCCATTACTCTGAAGCACTTCAAGCTACTTGCCCACTTGGGTCGAGCGCCCGTGAGTATGCCGCTCGCGACCTTTTGTTTTGGCATTAAACGTCGTTCTTAGAATTGGTGTCTCTATCATGAGATCGAGTTCGGAGCCGAGTTCTTTTTCAGTGAAGAAGACTATCTCTCGAAACAAGCACCTTCAGACATGAAACGTGCTAGCAAATCCCGTGGAAAGTCGAACGACATCAAGAAGGAGGCCAGTCCCCCGACCTTGTCGCGCTCGCCATGCTACGCCGAGTCCTCTATCTCACCACAGACAAGCCCTTCTCGGATACCTCGGCGACGACCCAGAAGATCCGCGGCTACGACAGTAACATCTTATGTTGTCCCGGATTCCGACGATGAAGCCATTGTGGAGGACGATACGGAGAATGTGGTAATGGCGCTCTTGAGCATGCAGGCAAAGAAGCGGAAAGTGGAGTCGAACCTACAACGGTGGATCAAACACTTGTCTGCGCTTCTCGTGGATGAACAGCGAAAGGTAACAAGAGAATGACCCTGGAAAACCAATTCGGAACTGACCGTGGCCTGTTAGTATAAGGAGAGACGGAGACGACAAGACAAGGGTACAGATGGCAAACGGCGAGTTATGAAGGTGAGAGACTTGTTTCCCGGTATGCTCAGGCACCTGAATCATCCCTCCCTTCAAGACGGAGTTTCACCGGTCGCTCATCGTTCACCTACGTTCCCTGCGCAAGGTCGATCTCGACAAGCGGAAACAACTTTACGGATCCGACGTTGCGGAGGAAGATTACAGCGACGATGACGACGACGACGAGTATCAAAACGTGCGTGTCTCGAAGCGGCGTCGCATAACTGCATGATATGATACTACGGACACGTGAAATGGGAAGCATGTCATACATACGCAACTATAACTGTACTCTTTCATCACCATAATTTCCTTTGCTAGATTCATCCTAATAATTATTATCGATGTGCATTCATCACGCCTTGGTCTTGCAAAGTCGCGCTAACAATATTCAAGACCTCGCTGTGTTTGCGGCACAGGTGCGCCTGCGCTCGGCTGGAACTTCTTGCTTTGATGTACATACTCTGCTGTATCGCAGCACAAAGTAGAGGGTAGCGTAGAACGCGTCGAAATCCCATCAAAGCTGATACCTATAGTGTATAGACCGATCACCGAGCCTAAGCCTATCCTCGTCTGACTCCGACCACTCACCCTCCTCGTCGTTGGCGAGTACCGCGTCACGCCTCCTGTTCTCCCGGGCCATCATCACCCACAGATATACGGCCATCAAAATGGCGAAGAGGACATATCCGATGGCGATGAGGTTGGGTTTGCGGTAGAGATGCGCGCGAAGCGACGGCCGAAAAATCAAGCACGCAGCGATGGCACCAATATCGCCGATCATGATTTGCATCGCGACCGCGACCGCACGTTTGGTTTGACCAGAGACATTTTCACCAGGCCAGCTATGAATTCGTTGCTAAGCAGGAGTCGAGCGACGCCCGAGGATGAAGCTAACCTGAGAAGTAAGGAATTTCCTGTGTACACCCCAGCTGAGAAAAAGAATCAGTCGAAATTCACACTCGAGTAGTTGGTGAATCACCTGCAATAAGGTGGACGCTGAAATATTGGACACGGGCTAAACGATGCGTGAGATGACAGATGCGAAGCTATTACTATCACCCACGGTTTGCTGACGATATTAGAACGATGTATCCTGGGATGAATCGGTTCATACACTATTAAATTCATGTGAATGGTTTTACGACACTACCGATGATGGCCACTACCCCAGCGACGATGATAAACGGCGCCCGCAGGTTGATTCGACTGGACAGCAAGACCGTTCCCCACACCGAGAGAGTCGCGACAACGTTGGGAGGCACCGACATTCTATCCATTGGGTTAAGCTTAGCAATCCGACACGCATGAGAGACATACAACTATGCCTGCCATGTTTTGAATCCAAGGTCAGCTATGATGGTGGGCTACCAGCGGGTTAGCTTGCTTTGCAAATAGACAGAACAATGAAACGGGATAAGCACCAAAAAGAAACTGAACGAATACAGCACGAAAGAGAAGCCATGGAAGAGGAATGCGTATGCCCAGACTAGATGATCTCCAAAGGCAGATCGGACGGAAGACCACCGAAATGACTGATCTGTACCCGCGTCAGAGTCAGCTTGAAGTTTTGCTATCAGGTGACCGCGCTCTTCTTCCGTTAACTACCGAGTGTACGTGTGGGTCAAACCCGGTGATCGTCTGAATAGATCCTCACAAATTTTGCCTTGTGAGACCAGGTTGGCACGATAAAATAGGCAACTAGTGATACGACCATTGTAAGGATGCCTTCAAGGATGAAAATCCTGACGAAACATTGAACTGTGGATGTCATCAAGAGATAACGCGGGTAGTGCAGTCCTCCCATTGCCACCCCTTGCGTCCTCCAGCACCATCTATCAAACCGATTGCGTAGGTGAATACCCCTGGAATTCAAATAGGGGCGTTAAGGAGTCAGACGTCAGTGTGAAGATACGATACCTCCAAATGCTCCTGCAAGAGCTGCACCGCCAAAAAACACTGCAACTCGCCAGCTGCGTTCTCGTCTGTGGACAGGCACAAGCTGTGTGAGCAGTCCCTTTCGAAAAAATAAAATAAAACATCTTCACCTGAGGTAATATACAGAAAAAACGTAGATCACCCCAGGAAATAGGCCTGCTTCCGTCGCACCCAAGACTAAGAAGTAGGATCGCATCGAGGAACACAAGGATGAAAAGACCTTACGAAATCGTATCCAGAATAGACTGGCCCTGTTCGTCACAAGCCCTTGGGCAATAGAAACGACGCCCCAGACGAGGGCCAATGTCGGGAGCCAAAATTGAGGGTCAAAGCGTTTCAAACTGGCATTTGGATAGTGAGACATGAGTCAAGTGAGCACAATGGAATTACATGATCTGCAATATGTCATCAAAAATTGGGAGGTTAGCACACAGCAGGGACACGCATCCAAAGGACAGACATTTGCGGGTATCTCGAAAAGCACGTATCCAACGAAATATAACGCCAGTGCAGTATTGTATCCAGATGCCGACACACCCAGGTCCTAAATAACTGGTTGTTGAGAATCAGTTTCCCGCAGGACTTGGATTATTAAACTCGCTGAGAGTAATCCATCGAGCCTGAAGTCTATTGAAGGTTAAATACCCTTGCGAATGATAGACACTTACTTGGCATTCGCGATGTTTGTCCTGAGTGGGTGTTTAACGAGTGATACTCAATATCTTGGAGCACGTACCGGTCGAGAAAGCTCAGCAAGTCCAGAAGTGTAAGTATTGGAAGTAGCCGAACGTCAATCTTGCGTCGAAGTGTCTGATCATCTGATGATAGCAGAGTGTCATCTAGCTGGGTCTCCACTTGCGAGGTGCCTACTTGAGATGACTTCTCTGAGTCCAGGTTGATCATGTTGGACCACAGAGATATGAGAGTAGGGTTAAGAACTTGAACACCATGTCCTTTAATATGAACACGAACTTGGCGCAAGCGCGAGAGTCTATGGCGCAATATCATGGTAAAGTGAGCATGAATTCACCAGAACAAAACCGTACCAAATATATTTCAGGTTGACGTGGGGACTGCAAGGCCGCCTGTACATAGACTGCAGTTTTGGTACTTGGTCCACGCTTTCAGGGGTATTCCCAAACTCAGTCCTCGGAGGTCGCTCTGTCCGCTCACCACTCAGGAGAGGGCGAGAAAGAGCGCTTCGTGCTCTCTCGCCCGGGACGGAGCCTGACCTGCCGGGTAGGGCGTGAACTGCGATCCACAAGAGGTACTTGGAAGTGACCGACAATGTATGGAGTGAAGCGGCATACCCAAGTATGAGGAGGGCGGCGAAGCGGGTGAATGTACGAGGCTGGTTTCCTAGTGGGGCCTCGGCAAGGGAGGGCGCATGACGACATGTCAGGTGCGCGATAGGAGAAGAGAATGGGAGCACGAGGTTGGCCCTGTATCGGGCGTTTGGCAGCCTCGACGAGGGCGCATGACGACTTGTCAGGTGCGCAGCTGGCTCAACTCGGACCTGAGATAGAACTTGATGGCACGAGGCTGGCCCGACCGTCGTAAGGCCCTCAGCAACACCGTGGGAATGATATTCTACTTCGAGCCTGAGTAGCCGAAGAGGCAGGCGAAATCCTAAGACCACACAACCTCTGACAAGATTATGGAGGGACTATTTTTCAACGTGCGTCTCAGTCTTATTATGAAGCCCCATGATGGCAGACTTCTAGAAAATAGGCCAGTAACGGTTTTCTGGAAGGCATCGTACGCGGTTACAAGGCCGGCATTTTAAACCAAGGCCACTATGCTAGTTTGACCCAATGCGAGACTCTGGAAGGTACAGTGCCAAGTTACCACCCCGCTGGCAGCGCAAGTATTCATTCCATATGCAGATTTGAAGACTCAGCTCTCTGCAACCGATTACGGGAACTTCCTCGCGAATGAGCCTTCCCCGCTTTCTACGACGACGATTTCCGACAAAGCAACGCAGATCCTCGTCGACCAGTTCAATTACATCCGAAGTAATGCCGTAGAACCCTTGTGCAAATTCCTTGACTACGTCACGTTGGTCGTCCTTCACGACTCGCTACGACAGGACTAATCGCACGACTCCTCAGGTACGGCTACATGATCGACAACGTCGTGCTGTTGATCACTGGTACTCTACACGAGAGGGATACACACGAGCTTTTGGAGCGCTGCCACCCCCTTGGCATCTTTGACACAATGCCAGCTCTGTGCGTAGCCACTAACGTCGAGGAACTTTACCACAGTGTGCTTGTGGAGACCCCGTTGGGTGAGTGCAGATCACACAGCGTAAATCGAGTGTTTATGCATGTTGCGATACAGCACCATACTTCCGTGACTGTCTCTCTGCCGCCGACCTCGACGACCTTAACATCGAAATCATCCGTAACACCGTTTACAAAGCGTATCTCGAGGATTTCTACAGCTTCGTTGGCACATTGGGTTCACCCACGTCCGATGTGATGCAAACGATCCTCGCTTTCGAGGCTGACCGGAGAACAATCAACATCACTATCAACTCTTTTGATACCGAGCTGTCCAAGGAGCAACGTGCCAAACTCTTCCCTGCCATCGGCAGATTGTTCCCGGAGGGGAATAACGCGCTCGCAAAGGCAGACGACTTAGAGCAAGTCCGACAAGTCTGCGACACTATCTCCGAATACCGCTCCTTCTTCGACAACTCTTCTTTGGCTCACGACGCTGGTGATCTCACCGTCGCGGCACAACTAGAAGACCGGTTCTTCCGGATGGAAGTACATTTGAACAAACAAGCGTTCATGCAACAGTTTCAGCATGGCATATTCTATAGCTTTGTGAAACTAAAGGAGCAGGAGATTCGCAACGTTACATGGATAGCAGAGTGCATCGCCCAGGACGCAAGGGACAGGATACAAGACTTCATACCAATCTTTTGATCACGCCATTTGTCTACTCCATACTTGCTCCTCATTTTAACCAGTTGTCGAGAGAATACAGTTGCTTAACTCGGCATGTCCGGGCTGCATTACAATTTGATGAAGCCCACTAAATCTAATCTAGTGCTACAAATGTCTGGGACAACTTCAACGTGAGGAAACCTCCGGTTGAGTAACAGTCACTGTTCCTGTGGTCAGGTCATCCTGAACGACCTTGTCTATCGCGTCAAGAGGCCCTACGTTTCCCTCGACTTGCGTTGAGGTGCTCGACGTTCCTTCGGACGGTGTCTTGGTCGGCGTATTGCATCCGCTGGCTTCAGTGGAAGGGGCCCCTTTGGCCAAAGCCCTTTTCGCCAGCCTTTCTTCCATCCAAGGACCTGCGCTGCTCAAGTCACAGCCGCCTGCGCACGTACAATGTCCGCCCAGGGATGTAGGAAGGTTTTCAGCGTCCACGATCTGCAAAAGGACCTCTTGGTAGTCTTTCCCGAGGATATCGACCTTGTCAACGGTTTCTTTGGAGAGCCAAGGTTTGACGATGGACCAAATGAAGGTGAATGAAGACGGGGCATTTATAACGGCAAGTTGACCCATCCTGCCAAACGTGCGAACAGATGAGTAGTAAGGAATGATCTCGTTAACGCACGCACGTCTCGGGGTAATAGTCTTGCGATATTTGGAACGACATCTGAACAAGGGATTTGACCTTCCAGAACTGCGACAAGCTGTACATCGTGTCATCAAGAGCACGGCTTGCAGGGACAGTATCCGACTTACCCAAAGCTCTTGAGATCAACAATAACGAAGGACTGGTCCACGTGGTGACCCGCTGCGCGCGATGCAGCTGGCAAAACTTCGCGAGGTAGGGCATCTGCAGTCACTATAATAGATTCCACGAGCTTTTCCGGGGGAACATGCTTGTAGAGTTCCTGCAGGTCCAAGTCGCCAAAGAACTGTACATTCACAGGCCGCCCTTTCTGCTCGATATGGGGAGTTGCACCGGGCGCACTGAACAGAACACTAACCTTGTCTGTCTACACAAACGACAGGGCAAGTCTAAGAGATTTGTGGAGAAACGACGGACATACCTTGTGGAAGTACATCGACCATGCCTTGAACACTTGTTCACGGCCGGGATACTAGCTTGAAGGGTCAGATGCAGCTCGGAGTATCTCACGACTTTATGACTCACGTCGAATGGGTCCGTCCTGTTGTTCAGTTCGTCTATGCCGACTCCCAACACGGTTCGCCTCCAATGCTGGCAGCTCTTGAACATTTTCTTCGATTCATTGAGATCGAACTTCCGTGCTCGCAAGAATCGACTGTGATGCGCCAGAAGTTCACGCTTGGCCGAGCAGAAACTCTTGTGTGTACTCACATTAACGTCGAATCATCGATGCCAATTGAATCACCTTCGTGGACGATGTCATCAGCGAAGAGTTGCTCGCGGAAAGCCTTGAGAGTCTCTGCCTGCAAAGGGGACAATGACATACTAGACTCCGAGTCCGAAATCGACATGGTGAGGGTTAGGTGCACGGAATGGTCCGATCATGTTGCCTAGACTACCAGGCCATCACACGAGCTGCAAACAGAATTAGTAACCTTGGTTGATGCCCTACGGAACGCTCGCACACCATCGTCGTTCACGCAAGCTTGGAGACCATGCATCATGCCACAAAGCGGCGCCAGTGAGCCGTTGACATTGTAAATCGACCAGGCCGGGGCCCGCGACCGGCCGAAGCAATACGATGAAGACACCAAGTCGCCGTCAAAATAATTGGTCAATCTTCTCATCTGGATGGGTTGCAGTCGTTCCTACCTGGTCATCGGCCATGGCCAGAGTTGCGATCCTCGCTGTTGGTTCATCCTTTCGACTGAGGGTGATACGGCAATGAAGTTCGCAGCCGTGCTTGCTGCTACGTCTGCCATGGTTACTTGCAACCACACAGATGGGAGGACCGTCTCATCAATGAATATATTGAACATGGGCTAGGTCCGTTCAGTGCAGGACTATGACTCATCATTCGCACAGAAAAGGGGTTTCAACATCAATGTGTCGCTCTTGCGACAGACTACGATGTACATCGCCGGTCTCCATTCCACGATCACCTCACCCCAAGGGGTCGAAGGGTTGGCGGTCATTACCACTGCTGATTTCTTCAGATACCTTTTGTGGAAGTTGCGAGAGCCAGAGGTCACCGTCACGGAAGGAAAAGGAGGCCTCCCTATCCCAGAATCTGCACATCGTTCTCTCTTGGACAAATTCGTCTTTCCAATCCAAGGGCTCGCTGCGCTGGTCCCACCTGCTGTCTACTGCGTCGCCGTGGTGTTCAACAATTTCGAGCAGCCTGCCTGGATGTCGATGTTCTCCCTGCCGGACGACATCGTTCCGCCGGAGTGGAAGACGCCGATCAGACTCGCAGCCTGCGCTGCTGGTTTTTCCTTGAAGTTCGTTCTCGACGGAATACTTGCTCACTCTGACGAGCGCTGGCGAATGATAGGGGTAAGGTGGCTACGTTTGATCTGAACCGCGTTGACTGAGGTCCTTTGCCACTTTCAGCGTCGCGAGAGACCCAAAGTGATCGATGCAGGCCCATATACTGTCGTCCGTCACCCAGCGTATAGGTAAGTGATCTGCATCCAGGACGTAGGAAGAGCTGACCTGCAGTCGGTAACCAAAGTGCGATGCTCCTTCAACAAGTGTTCTACTCGGTCATGTATTGGTCCTACGTCCCGCTCGCTTCCCTTGGAGTTCTTGCAGGAGTGTTTGCGGTGAAGATCCCCATCGAGGTATGATTTAGAATATAGAGGGCCTTGACCGAATGAATTGACGGGAACTATAGGAGAAAGCGGCTCAGGAAGACGATGTCATTGGGAATGATTACACTGAATATGTGAAAAGAACCCCGGCAAAGGTCATCCCGTACGTTTGGTAGGCACGAGGTGACGTTTCACGGCCAAAAAATTCGCAGACGGGATGGTTTCTTAACTGTACCGTCGGTCAGTTGTACATTAATGTGCTGTTACGCCTCAAGCTTCAACGATTTCTGGGATATTAATACTAAGTCTTTCACTTGTCCCGACTCCATCCCAACGAGTGCACGTTCTCCGCCAACTGAAGACCTGACGTCGTCCATGACAGCCTTTACACCTTTCCATCCGAGACCAGTCCATTCAGCGACGAGCTTCCCGCTGAAGTTACACTTCAGCCATTCCTTGATGCGTTGTTCCTGCACCATGGCATCCCATTCTGATTTCCTGCCGAATGTCACAAGCGCCTCCTCGACCGCATCTCCGACCCGTTCCGACATAGACACATTTGGAGCCCTGTCTTGAGCCCATGTGAGGAAGTCAACGTACATGCCACGACATCGGACGGTCCTGTTGAACGGGCCCATTGAGTGGACACGAAGCCGACGAGGGTCGAAGAACCGCGACATCGCAGCGAACTGGAATATTTCTTCGACAGTTTCAAATCCACGCATCCATCTGTCCATGGATAGTCCCAGAAAGTCGAAAATCACGCGAGGGGAACCCGCGAGAAGCAACGGAGGGTTCGCATGCGGACCTGCGACCTGGTCGTTCGACTGAGAACCCTGGAGCGTGACGTGCGAGCGAAACAGAGTCACCTTGAGTCCGTTGTGATTGACCAATAAACCGTGACTCTTCGCAATGGCCCCGATTATGATGCCGAGATCCCCGAAGCTGTGGAAGACAACGACTCTTTCCACTGCTTCCTCGTCCTCACATATTCTGACGTCGACTTGACAATATATGTGGTCGGAGGGTACGGGTTGTGCATGATGCGCCAGCCAATCCTCTCGGCTAATGGCGATGGCATAATTGGATGTCCTGTTACCATCGAGCTCGATGCTCTTGACCGCGCCGATGGCGCGGCCCACCTGTTCTGGAGTGATGTTCTGGAGAGTTGGACGAGCTACAACGAAATCGATGTCTCCGTGGTCTTCTTTTTGAGGTCGCTCGGGAGGGACCTCTACTATGGCAAAGAGGGTCGAAAGGAGAGGCGCGAGGCGTGCTTTGAGCACGACGTAGAACGGTGTGGGGAGCCTTGGCAACGAGCCCGGAGGCAGATCCTGCAGAAAGGCTCTTCCGCCCATGGGAATTCACAAGTCCATCGCCGGTGATCGTTCAGTACTCAGCGGTGACCCGAACTCCGCTCGGCACGACTCATGTCCAAGTTTGCACCCCACCGCAAGTCCTACAACAACCCTCGCGCGGCGTCCACCACCGTCTGCCAGAAATGTCTCAAAACCGGTGGGGGATTTCGGTTTCAGATGCGGGACGGGGAGGGGCTGACTGCGTTCGTTGCAGGCCACTTCATCTACGAGTGTAAATCAGAACGTCCATATGTCTCGCGTCCTTCTCGAACGGAGATGCTTGAGAACCCAAAGGTGTTGGCGAAGCTCAAGGCTGACGGAAAGCCCTCCGTAGAGGTGCCAGACGAGTTCAAAAAGAAGTGCGTCGTAGTTTTGTCCTTTCCAAGTGCATCCTTGACCCTCGTCCAGAAGCGGTACGGCGAACTTGATCCTGGAAGCCAAGGAGAAGGAGAGGGAGAGGAACACAACCGCTGGTTCGGACAGTCATCCAAGCAAGAGGGCTCGGAGGTGGCGTGCCCTCACGGTTCCATTGCCACTTGACCAACATGTTTCGCAGATCCAGCCACTCGACCACGTCTAGTTCAGAATCAGAGTCAGACTCCGCATCGGATTTGAGCACGTCCGGCTCGGGTTCAGCGTCAAGCTCGAATTCAGATTCGTCGCGCTCGCGAGAACGTGACGCAAGGCGACGTGCTCCTCGAAGATACGATAGTCGGAGTCGTTCTAGGTCCCCGTCCCATGCTTCTCATGGTTCTAGAGATTGATTCGGAACTACCTATCATCATTCACATGGTGTATGTATGATATCAAGACGTGCGATTTCAGGTGCAACCGCCGATAGAGGAAACTCGGGTGTTCATCAGAAGGGCCACAATCAACCTGGCGATATAGAACATGAACTGACATGTGTGGCGAGTCGACGAACTACTCACCCATACAGACCAAGCACCTCTGCAAAAATGAGAAGGATGATCATCGATACGTATATTCGTTGCTCATAGACGTATGCACGGACACACTGTTCCCGAGTCAGTCACTGAGGAGGAAAACATTCGGCATCACGCACTGAATCACCGACGATGCCGATGGCATAACCTGCTGCGATACCAGTGAGACCACACGAGACACCCGCTCCAAGGTGGATGAATCCGGCGGCAAGAGGATAGTCTTTTGAAGGGTGTACTGCGGAGAACCTAGAATGAACGAGTCGTTCACGACAGAAAGCGCAACGAGCACGAACGCGAGCCTGAGATGAGCACTGAAACCACCAATCCGTAGACGGCGATGATACCGGACATGACAACGGGCACCAGGGACTGCGCGGCAGCCTCAGCGTTGGGAAGAGTCTCCACGTATGGTTGTTCGGGACGTACCTTCATGATTAACTCTGGTTTAAATGTGCCCAGGCCAGCGCTCCCGATGCCAGATTTTGCGGTCCCAAACGCAGCACCGACAGCTACATGGTGAATCAGCGCGGACGTCAGAGGTATGCGGCATAGACGCACTGCTGAATATCATCTGCGCCGTCGGGTGAGTGGAATCGCACGACAATAGCTTTTTATGGCGACTAACCGCGGAAGCGACACCAGCGAACCCGAAGAAAGGAGCGTAGGGTGGACACAGTTCGGACGACATGATATACAACCCAGGTTTTCGTCGTATTAATTCGTCAAACCAACGAAGCGAGCAATGCAGCGCCACTGCGCGATCACGTGAACTTACGTCATTGAAACCCATAGATACGTAGCTATCAACGCGCTCGAACAATAATACAGAAAATAATACATGGGGAGAAGTAGCCAAGATTCGAAATGTCAGAGTCAGCTACTCAGGAACGGCGCGCATCTGAGAGGTTCGCGCGTGCGTGGGGTATCAGATGGTATATCTGAACAGGGGGCTGTCATCCCCGTTTTCTGTGAATTCGTCTTTCTGATCACGAGTGATGCCACTTTCACTGCACAACCTATCCTTCTGCGTGTTGATACGGTGGGAATCCCACATGATGAGCAAAGACAGTGGTATCCTAGCGAGGGGCCAGCAAAATCAGTAGAGCCGATCAAGATCGTCGAAAGGAGACGAACGATGCAGCCAACAATCCCATGCTTACTCCAAGGCCGACATGGAATCGCGGTGGGTCGAAGAAAATATATGACGAACATATCCTGCCGTGGTTTCGTCAGATCAATGACACAGTGAAAGAACGTCCTCACCCTCCCAGATTTCCAAGCCCATTGACCATTGCAATGGCGACACCGCGTTTCGTGTCTCCTCCAGCGTTCGAGCTGACCAATGCTAGAATAAGAGGAATAGGCGAATAGATACCCATCGCAGCGAACACGACACCAACGAGCGCCACGCCAGGTTGCGCCTGCGTGTACAGGATAATGAATCCAACCAAGCCGACGACCGCCCCACCGATCACGAACGGCCCGCGAAGTCGATGCTTGTCAGAGAGGATCCCGACAAGAACGACACAGATGCAACCTGCGACGAAAGGAGGAACCGAAAGGAGCTCAGCGTTGGCAGCAGTGAATCCGAGCTCGTGGATGATGGTTGGCGTGAAAAGCGCGATCGCATAAGCGGGGATAACGAAGCTGGTCCATGCGCCTGTCAGAAAGACTGATTGAAAACCTTCCAGTCCACGCACGCAATGTATACGATAAAATGAAGGTAAATTTTATAGTCCTTGAGGGCCTGCAGAACGAACTGGAAGTTATAATATGCGGCAAGACCCTGAGAGTCAGCATTCATCATTTCAATCACATAGCGTCTTTCCTCGTCAGTCAAGAATGACGCAGTCTCTGGGCTCTAAACGGAGGTGAGTAGCTGAACGAACAGATGAACCCACGTACATCACAGATAAAGAAGGGGGCGGCAAGTGCCACGAGAACCGTAACTACGAAAACAGTCAAACCGTTCCTGTTTGACGATACTGCAGACTTACAGATACCCTCGAGGCAGAACTAACAACTCTGGATGAATGCGTGCAACATCGGACTTATCGATGACTCACGATCCACTGCCAACCACGGAGGCCGCCAATGCTATGTCAGGTGAAAATGAGCTGCAGAATTAGATTTTTCAGGGCGCTGCCTACCCATCCATTTTTTCAATGCAATATCTGTTGGTGTGTGAGTGGTTGTCAAGATAAACAAAGAGAGTGCTCTCACGCCAGAATACCGCCAAAAGCACCTGATATTGTCGAAGAAGCGAAGAATATGGCATAGCGCTTAGCCCGCTCGTTGCGAGGGTACCAAGACGAGAGGTAGTATGCCACGCCCGGGAACAATCCAGATTCCGCTAAGCCAAGGAAAACTCGGGCTCTGCGCATAGCCAAGGGATTTATGAATCAATGCGTTACAGTAGCAACTAATGCCAGCTTACACAACAAGACTTTGATATGTCTTTATGAGACACATCAAAGTCATGATCAGACCCCAAACAACCATGATTAGAGGGACTGCCAGGCGCACCGAATCAGTATCAGAAACCACGACGAAAAAAAAATACCGCACTCCATCTAGATGGCCGAAGGAGCTTCAAGATGACATTCCTATAATATCGTTTGACCAGCACGGCAGACGAGTGCCAATGGCTTCACTCACGACGGTGGCTGTGCAAGAGAGTACATAACCTAACGAGGCGACTATGACCGTTGCCCCAGACATGCGAATAAATATAGATCCTCACGAAGAAGACTGCTGCTGCGGTGTTATATCTAAGTCCAACAAGGTCCAGGTCAGCCGCCATGCCCGCAATTCTGGCATTGCCTAAAACTGGCGTTAGCGGCGCGGACACATCGAGAAGTATGGTCACACTCGCCAATATTAGTACGGTCCCTGCAGATATTCGAGGATTGAATTTAGGCAGTACGGAACCAACGTGTAACTTACAAGAAAGAGAGGAGGTACAGCAACGAGACAAGGGGCAGGAGGTGCCAGTCCAGCTTCGCTAGGACCTTGGCACGCACTTGGGTGTTGAGATTCACAATATCGCCGCTAGAAGCCTTCCTGTCAATGGCAGGATCCAGGTCGATACCGACCTTGAGATCGTAAGAGGGTGAATGGGGCATTCTAGTAGGTTGGTGCGCAGGTGAGGCGGGGGTTAAAGGCCCTGTCACTAATTTCGCCCGCTATTTCATACTTCATGATTTCCTGAAACGGGATGCGGATGCAATGCGATACGTTCGCTTTACGTTCCAGAGTCCGTTAGTCCCTTGCGACGGTGCAAGTTAACGTTCAACGGCGACTAACGCAGCAAGGCTATTTGAATATGGAAAGACAAGCCCCTTGCGTTGACCTGTTTAAAATCGAGCCCGATGGACGGGTGGTCATTACACGTGGTTGAGTGGTGACAAGAGAACGTGATGCATAGCTCGTTATTCAGTGCCCCACTGATTGATTGATTGATTGCGGTGTTGAGACGGTTCAGCATGACGATGCTTCCGAGAATTTCCACCGAAACCGACAGCAGATGGCTCAGGGAGCCCACAAAAGCCACACCTCGGCGACGTTCCTTTGGACTACCGCCGTGTCGAATGTGACCCGTTCGCAGGAACATTAATGCAGGATGTACCTAGCGCCTTCCTGAGGTCTCAGGGTCCAACAACATCTTGATATATGTCATGATCGGGAATCATTCACGATGCTTCGCATCGTTTCGAATGCGCTTCTGTTTGCTCAATCTCCGACATGTTCATGGTTCTCAGGATGCATTAGACGATGGTTTGCATGTCGCCCGTGGCCCGTTGTCCGGTGACTTCTGCTTGAACACCTGTGTAACATAGATTACCGGGAGGATTTGCTGTCAGGATCGCTAGTTAATAAACCCCACCAGGACATCGTGCCCCATGACGGCCAAGCAATGTGTGTTGTCCAAAGACCGACATCGTAGAAATTCCTAGTTTTAGGCGGCCCGAAGAAACTGCAAGAGGGGCGTTCAGGACAAACCCCCGGACACTGGAAACGTGGAGGTGGCGACATCCACGGAAATCGCAACTGCCATCACGAGGCAATGCAATCAGGCCAGTTTTCTTGCAGTTGGACGAGATACATAAAGCAGAAATAATGTATGTGAGGGAAACGCAAAGACGGCTACTTCTTTTTTATCGCCCTTAGACGGATAGTCTCATTGCCGATGAAAACGCCCTTCAAAGGCTGGGTAAGGGGGGAATAAGAGAGATTGCGGGATACCCACTTTGCCTTTGTACGGTTCTGGAGGACGTAACCTTCGGATTTTTGCAGCGAAGTGACCCAAGGCGACGTTGTTCGTGCTGCCGAGCACAATCTTGGTGGCCGACGGGACTTCAGCGGTGATATGAGCTGGAATGGGCACGAATATGTTGTGAGAGTGACCGAGTTTAAGGTTAAGCCTCTTTCCGTTGCCACCTGCGAGGGTGCCTCGTGGGTCATCCTCCAACGCAGCCCGGTACCCGACGCCGACGAGGTAAAGCGGTTTTGAGAATCCACTGGTCATCCCGGTGACGGCGTTCTGTATCAGAGATCGTGTCGTTCCCCACATGGCGCGTTGGTGCTTCACCGAGCCATCCTGAACGGTCAGGGACAACACGTCCGGCTGGGGGAAGGAAAGTTGCATGTATGTCTCGAGAGGGACGGTCGTTTCGCCGAGCGGGCCCTTGACGACGAGAGAAGTCGAGCACGGAGTGAGGGTGACATTGGATGGTATTGGAATGGGCTGCTTCCCAATGTTGGATATGAATCCACACACCCGCGCAGAGCTGCTGAAACGTCGAAGGGTATTCATAGAAAACGATGCCTTGGCGGAGTTTCAACACGAGTGACAATTGTGTCCTAGGTCCCCATGAGCACATCGAAAATCGATGCTAATCTGGAGGGGGACGCTGTCTGCCACCCAAGACAACTCCTCAAACGAGAATTCTCGGCTCGCATTACCGACGAGTACTAACGCCCAAAATTCAGCTCCTATCTAGCGAGGATGTGGGGCCGATTCCCTCCTTTGTAGCGTCACGGCGAGCTTGCATCATCCATGTTCTATAAAGCAGTCTCGATTCCAGCCTCGCTCGGAAGGTCAATCACCGGCCTTTGCTACTTCTCCGCCAAGACGACGTCTGAAAAACGATCTGCGCTTGCTTCCTGGATCACTGGATGGCCGCTAGTCACTTCCAAATGGCTTTGGTTTGTTCGATCGATTTCTCGTGGTATGTGCTGTTCGCAGACTCCTCGTAACTCAGTTCAACTTGCGTTAGTGCCGAACTTATCACGACCACTGTCGCGATGGCCACTGACGGTGCAGTTTTCCTAGGATCTGGAGCGACCAATGTATCCCTCGCCATTCTTTGCTCGGTGGGGACAAGAGTTCTGGCTCGCATGGCAGTGTTGGACCTCGTTATTCCCAGTAAACAACCTGTCACTCTTGAGCTTCCTCGACGTCTCTTGAGTGACCGCGACTCGGTCAATCACCGGCACGATATCCCTACTTGTTTGTTCGCGGGGCATGGTCTTTCCTAAAGATGCGTTCACGAAGTTCGAAATAATACTGGGTCCATGAGTAGGATGTCTCTACACGCTGACAATTTGAGCGTTCATTCTAGCGTTCACTACGCCAATGCGGTGCTTGACCTTACTCGACCTTGAATTCAGTGTGCGACTCCCATCGCCATCATGGTTGGACTAATCGCATTATTGTTTGCCACCTATTCTACCCCGGCTGTGCTGCAGTCAAAGCCTGCACCACCTGCTGGTGATGCTGCGTCCTCGGCAAAAAAAAGGTGCTTTGGCTCTCTGGTGGCCGATCATGGTGCTTCAGGTGCGCATATTTGAATTCTAGCCATGGTGTCATCTGAGGTATATCTAGTTTTGTGCGGATACTCTCAAACTCGGGTTATTGACGCTTCGACAGTCGCGTATCTCGTCAAGTTGGGATGACGCATTTCCGGGGCTCGCGGTGGAACGAATCAACCGGTATGCTCATACGCCCGTTAACACCGTCTGGTACATCGCTTTCTGTAATCCGCGGATTGCTTTCCTTCTCACAGACGGCATTGAACTCGCTTGCATCATGCGCCTTCCTCCTTGTGCTGTGCCGTATTATTCGACGCACGTTTCCTCGTAGTGCTTCGGTAATTGGTCTGTACATTTCCTATGTCACCCCAATCTACTTCCGCATTACATCTGGCAATGATAAGCTCGAGCCTGGACCTTTCCACCTTGGGCACTGATCCAGACCTATTGGAACAATAGCAGTCGCATGGGTTGTCTTCATAGTGAAACTATGATTTCCTTGCAGCCAGACAGCGTGTCCGCGGGCGACGAGTGAGTCCACTTTTCTTCATTCCATCAGCGATACCCAAACAATGAAAGACTACGCCGTCGTGATCGTCGTGGCCGTCTTCATCTTCGCAACGGCCTGTTGAATCGTTTCAGCTATTCATTGGTTCACCGGACCCATACCCAACTTAGGTTGCGATTCGGCACCGTCGTCGACGGACAGCAACCCGGAGTAAGATATCAGTATCAAGTCGTCAATGTTGTAGGTAGTCAACGTGACTTGTATTATCGTCTTTGAGAGCATCTTGAGCTGCCTCGCGCGACCGACTCGGGACACTCGCAACCGTCAAATTCGAAAGGCCGTGATGCACCGAGGCACGTACCTGCACTGTGCTGCACACCGTGTTGGCATGCTGCAGCGGACGCAGTCAAGCTAGCGCACAAGCAGAAAAAGAGTGGAGCTGGTGTAGGCATGAGCTAACCGGACGCGCACGGAGCAAGACGCGAAGAGAGGTGCCGGCGCTCGCGAAAGGAACACTCTGGGCTCCCGAACGTGTATTCACGGTTTCCTGGACACGGAGGGGGGAGGAGGGGGAGGTTGTCGCCTGGATGTCTCAAGATGGCAGGCGCGCTTGGAACGCTACAACTGTGCATTGGCCGCTTGTTTCTCATCCGCCGTGCTACTCTGGTTCCAAATCCAACCAACCTCTCCGTCACACCTCGACTTTGTTCGTCCTCCACTTCCACCTCTCTTTCACACCACTCCCCCCAAAGTCTCAGTGTTCCGTGTCCCCAACCACGGTCCTGCAAAGATCAATATGGCAGCATACTATGCCGGCGATTCCGTGCTGACCCATGTGACCTCCCTGTACCCATACGGCCAACAAGACGACCCAGAGAGCCAAGCACAGAGCTCTACCTTATACAATCTCCCCACCGACTCGGAGGGGGATGTGGAGGTGGACGAACTGGAGTCCGACACGGATTCAGAGCAGCCCGGCGCGTCCCCGTCTGAGAAGAAGGCAGGAAAAAGACTGGGGGAACGCGTTCCGGGAACGACGTTGCTTCCTATTTCTAGAGTCGAGAGCATCGTGCAGGCGGACGGTGTGTTGCCTCCTTGCCTCGGAAACGGACGCTGCTGACGCGATTTCGCCTCCTTTTCACAAGGTATCATAACAAATCTCACCATGTCCAAAGAGGCCTCCTTCGTCCTATCTGTTGCAACGGTGCGTGTCGTGCTCGCCTCCCGTGATTCAGGGGTTTATCTTACTCGTCAGGAGGAGTTCATAAAACGCATGGTTCGCGCCGGACAACAACAGGCTTCCGCATCCCACCGGAATTTTGTCAACTATGTGGACATGGGTCAGCCTGGAATCAGCAGTACACGACCTTTTGACTGATTGTTCTCTAGCGGCTTCCACTCAACAGTACCAAGAATTCATGTTCCTCCGAGGTATTTACTCACTTAATCCTGGCAAATCCTATGAATTGACGTGTTCCATCGTCCCAGACACGATTCCTGAGCCAATCTCGCTCTCTGAAGCATTGGAGAAACGAAAGGCCAAAGAAAAAGTAGACCTAGAGACAAATCCTGCCATGTGTTCGGCTTCTCATCCAAACTTCCTGGGGTCGACGCTGTTTGGTCATCAGCCTAATGGTAGACTAAAATCAAGAAGTCGCCCAATGAACGGCAAAGAAAAATCGAATGCGAGCGCGTCCCTGCAGAGCGAACGTAGGAGGCAAACAGGAATCATGGAACCACCAGATGACCCCACACTGGCTAACATAGCCAGGAGCTCTAGCGGGAGAGTGATACGGAGAGTAGCCCGCCAGGACGGAGCTGGTGATGATGAGATAGAGATGACCAACGGCTTCGCGTACCCTCCGGAATACGATCCTTGGTCCGGTTCAGCATCGCCGAGACGGTTACCGATGACGAACCGATCTCCCCATGACATTCATGACTCGACACCGCCCTCTTTCGCTTCTCCCTGGCCTGGTCAGTTCACGGGTCCTGCCAGTGCTTTCCTGCAGGATCCTCAGGGGGCGTTTACGCGGATAGTTCACAACCCAGGTCGTACTATTTATTCACAGCACACACGTCCAGAAAACGGGTCATACTCTTAACTGCAGCACTTTTCACTCAGCCCGAATGTATCCACTACACATCGATTAATATGCACTGGCACGTCTTCTTTCTGCATACCATTGCGGACTTGCTCCGCCTATGGCTCGAACACGACGGGCGTTGGGCGTGTCGCCACGGGTCCAACTATAGTTTGAGGTGATTTCTGATGCATCAGCTATGGACACTGCAGCGTATGAGGGCTGAAGGCAACTTCGTCGCTTTGATTGCTCTGATGCAATCTTATCTTATCAATGCAACCGCGGGTCCTTTAGATACGAGCGTCGAGCAGCAGACTAGTGTTTATCTATCATCATACAATGGAATCCACCGAACGCGGGTTTCAACTACCTATCATCAACATCGCGCCCTACTTGGACGATCAATCCGCCGATACCCCAGAACGAGAGGCAGTGTCCAAGGCTCTTCACTCAGCCTGTGTCGAATATGGCTTCTTTTATCTGAATATCTCTCATTTTGTCGATCCCGCAGAGACCGAAGAACTGACGCAGCTTGCCCGGGAATTCTTCCATTTACCCGAAGCTGAGAAGGACCAGATCGCACTAAGGCATCAAGACTTGGCTCGAGGTGCGCAGACGGCACACTCATCCCCTGCTACAGACCCGCCCATTATTCCATCGTACAGGCTACCAGAGGCTCAAGGAAAACGTCACCAACGGAAAGACGGACAACCACGAGGGCATCGACTTTTACAAACCCATCGAGAACCCAGACAAGTCGCGGCCGCTCTGGGGCGAAAATCAGTGGCCGACCGTCCCACATTTCCGGACCAGATACGAGCAATGGATCGACAAGATGAAGAAACTCGGGATGATTCTCATGGAAGCGCGAGTATCCGTCTTATCGTAGAGGTGCGTTAGAGCTGAGTGGCCGACAGGATGGCGTATGGCCTTGGGATGAACGCAGAGGAGTGGCTCGAGCTTCGTGCTCAGGTGGATGACAGTTTTTGGGTGATGCGAATCATCGGTGTGTTCCCAAGCGCGCCCGAATCTCCAGCTCACTTCTCTGCTTCGTAGGTTATCCGCCCCTCCCCGACGACCACGACGGTTTCTCTTGTGGGGCACATAAGTACGTGGGTGGCTCGGGTCTCGAGGGACCGTCTAACTCGCTCACAGAGACTACGGATGCCTGACGTAACGATGACTTCATGATGAAAAGATGCAGGGCCTCTGATGAGATGATCTTAGATTTCTTTATGCAGACCCTACCAAGTCGGCGCTGCAAGTGTTCTTACGCAAGCGTGGACAAGTTTCAGAAGCTGTCAACGGACTCCCAGACGAACAGGGGGGTGAAGAAGGAGTTTGGATTAACGCGGACCCAATTCCCGGGTGCATTGTCTGCAACATTGGCGAGAGTGAGTCAAAGAGTCCATCGCTAAGATTACTCACCCACAGCTCGGTAGTGTGGGAAATATGGACGAACGGCCTGTACAAAAGTACCTTGCATCGGGTAGTCCATAGAGGAACGAATTATCGGTTTGTGCCGTTCTCCTGGAATGATTGCCTACCTTGACCCCTTTCATTCATAGCGTCTCGTACGGTTTCAATTTGTTTCCATTGAGCGAACTTCATTGATGCTCCATCGAGGATTCCCTTCTTCTTTGAGCCGAACTTTACGGCGCACATTAAGCCGTTGCCGGTTGTGACGCGCACCGCGGTGGCGAAGGGCGACGCGGGGCAAAGGGTCTATGAACCAGTCGTGTACGGCGATTTTTTGATGAAAAAGGTGGCAAGCAATTTCGCTGTCGACAGCCGAGGAAAGTACAACTGACAAGTGGAGGAATTGTGGCGGTTTGGGCCCAATGGCCGAGATGGTAGAATCGTAGATACATACTAGTAGTACCATTGACACGCTTACGTCACGTGCCACCGACTTTAGATGATCTCGTCGAGTCGTCGTAGATTGTTTCATCGACTGCGATTGTTCTCAGATTATCCGCCTCGGAGGCCTTTATTTGCGAGAACGATGTCATATGAAGCATCACTCTCAAAGCTGCCTCCCCTCTTGAAGGATCTGGTTGCGAATGCGAACGCAGACACAGGAAAGACCGATGCCGACAAGCAGGAGGTGGTGAGTTGGCTAGATAAAGTCGCTGCAGGTGACGTCGCAAAGCCCGAAGATTTCTCGGTGAGTTAACTGGTACCACGCGCGACGCCAGTTCACGATCGTCGTGCGGCCTTCCCAGGACTTGGAGTCCCTCTTGGTCCCTCGAACGTACGCCGTCAGCAACTACTTCACGGCCGCAGACGTCGCGCTGTACGGTGCCATTCACCCGACGCTGGTATGTCGCGCTTGTTCCGGCGCTGTCCGACCCCTCTGTCTCACTCTCTGCCTAGTCTCAGCTACAGCCAGCCCAATATCACGCGACGCCCGCGATCACGCGTTATTTTGACCACATACAAGCGCTTCCGTCCGTCCGCGCCGCAACACAGGCCATGTCCCCCGCCTTCTCCGCGATACTGTTCGACTTTGAGTCGGCGCCCAAGATCGAGCGAAAGGAGGGTCTCCCGAAGAAGAAAGAAAAGGCTTCAAAGGCTGTCAGCCAGGAAGAATCAGGAGAGAAGACTGCGGCAAAGGCTAACGCGAAGGAAAATTCTGGTGGACCGCTGAAAGAGAAGGAGAAGAAGGAGAAGAAGGAGAAGAAGAAGGATGCTGTCGCTGTCGAGGACGGACGCAAGAAGGTCAAGGGGAGTGGTGGTGGTGGTGGTGGTGGTGGTGGTGCGGTTTCTGCGGAAGATGCTGGTGAACCCGTGCCATCAATGATTGACCTGAGAGTCGGTCACATCGTTGATGGTATGACGTCTTCAGAGTTCTTGCCCATGCTGACGATTTTCTACTAGTGAAGAAGCATCCAGACGCAGACTCTCTCTACATCGAAGTATGGCTAGCTGTATTTCATCTTGTATATTTTCTGAAGCATTTTACAGCAAATAGATGTCGGCGAGGAAACGGGTCCTCGCACAGTGGTATCCGGCCTTGTCAATTACATACCTATAGAGGAGATGCGCGACAAGTATCTCGTTGCAGTCGTGCGTTGGACGATCCACCCTGTGAAACAATGATCTTGACTCACCATTGATTTAACATGATTCAGTGTAATCTCAAGCCTGTGTCTATGCGTGGTGTAAAAAGTTTCGCCATGGTCCTTGCCGTACGTGGATCCTGGATTGTTCGGTGTTTTGAGTCAGACATTGGTAGCAGGCAACCTCAAAAGATGGCAAGGATGGCGGTGTTGAGCTGATCCAACCACCTCCCGGCTCAAAACCAGGTGAACGCGTGTACTTCGAGGGACCAGAATACGAGAGTATGCTTGTCGTTCCACTCTAGCTCGACCCTTGATCTAAATTTTTATCAGCTGCACAACCAGTATCTCAGATGAATCCCAAGAAGAAAATATTTGAGACGATTCAACCTGGTGCGGAACCTGGTGATATCTTTATCCGGTCCTTCTCACCAGCATCTTCGTATCATCAGGTTTCACGACTCTCGGAACCCGAGAAGCAGCCTGGATCAACCCCGAGACCAAAAGTGTCCACAGAATCTGTACCAAGGACGGTGTTTGCATCGCCCCTACATTCATTGGAGCATCCTTGTCATAGAAAACATGCATGTACATAGTGGATATTGATCAAGATCGGGAAATATCCACCTGAATTCCTCATCAGCAGGATATGGGTTCAACTAGGGCGATGAACGTCATTTTGGCTCGCTCTCGGTGCTCGCGTCTACGTTGGGTACAGGTCCAGTAAACCAATGTCGGGCCGAAAATATCCAAGAGCAAGACGCAAACAGGAAAATGGACAAAACGATCACCACGGTATAGTCTATCGTCGTGTTAGTCAAATCAAACGTCGCCCAGTCGGGTAGCATATCAGACTTACTCATCGTCTGTGGGTTGGGAGTCTGTGTCCAGGGAAATAGAAGCATCACCACCATGAACACGACCCAAGTGATGCCTATTGCTCCAATAAATCTGGACCAGCGGCCGAGATGAAAGGGTCCGGGTTTGAACTTGTCGTTTCCAGACGTTATCCGGAAGTAAATCGGGGTGACATAAGAGATGTAAAGCCCGATCACCGCGGCACTGTGGAGCGGGAGTTTAGACAGCGAGTTGCATCATTGATGTGCGACGAGCTCACCACGCAAGTGAGTCGAATCCCGTCACCGAGAAGGAGAGCAGCCCGCAGAGTGCGGAGAGGAATATAACAAACCAGACTGCATTCACTGGAGTCTGAGTATCCCGGTTGATTCGTTTCCAATAGCATGAACCTGGCAATGCGTTGTCCCTGGAGAATGCAAATACGACTCTTGATGCGTCCACCGTTTGCGAACATCCGCACAAAAACTAGACTGCCATTCAGATGGATGGCCGTGTTACAACCACGAAAGATGCAAACCAAAAGCACGACCATCGACCACCAAAGCGCAAACGTGCCTTTCTTGCCGAGGACGTTCAGGAACACTTGCCCGATGGGTAGCGAATATTTCGACTGTAATGTCTCAGGGACAGAAGCTGTCGCGAAAGATACTGCAATATACATTAACCAGCCGAGAAGTTCAGTCCCTACCACCGCGACCATGATAGCTATTGGAGCTGCTCGGGCGGCATTCGACGTTTCTTCTGCAATGTGCACCGCAGAATCGTCTGAGGAAAATGTCAGATAAGCTAGCAACGAGTCATTCTTCGACCTACAGCCTGTCAGGGACCACATTGGTTGCGTAAATGACAAGATGAACGCCCAGACATCTGCTCTCGTTCAGCATGTATATGCGCTGACCAAGAAAAGACATACTGTTAGACCAACCAGTGTTATTTTCAAACTTGAAGAATGCATCCCTAGAGGAAACGATGCCCCTAGAACAAACCAGAAGTGAGACGGTAGCCCCAATCGTCGTGCAGACTAAGTTCAGGTGGTAAGTATCTGACTTAATCAGCGAAATCGGCACGATCACCACACACGTATGACAACGAGCATCAATACCGACATCCGAGCCAAGGCCTTTGTTCCCGAGGAGCAAAGAATGGCTTGGGTCATATGCAGTGCGCATATTATGCCGAATATCGCTCCTGAACTCAACACGACTGCGCCATCAGTGGACATTGCGATGCCAGTTGCGATAACTTCGGTGCTGATGCTGCATGAACAGCACATGGGTGTAAACGAGGCAAACACTTACCATGCATAGTTTATCGAACAGATCAAAGTCACCTGACCCGTGATATTCGACCATCCGGTTATCCAAGAAGCAAGCCCGCATCGCTCTTCTGGTGCCATCTTAGCGGAGAAATAGTAAAGCCCGGCACTTGTCCTATTTCGGTAAAGTCAATATCAGATGGGACCGAAGTCTTCAAAGTATAAAGACCCACGGCATGGAGGACGCCAATTCTGCCATTGAAGCTGCAACGCAAGTGATGAAGATGCAAGGAATGAACCAGCCCCACACCATGGCGAAGTGTCCGCCTGACATTATTCCATGTTAAGGTAGACACGATGTAGGATTTATCACTGACCTGCTAGGAGAGGAAAAGAATAACCAGTGGTGATACCAGTGGAAACAGCCAAAATGGTGAGCGAAAATGATATAGTCTCTAGAAGCTATAGGTTCCTCGCTGAATCGTGGTCGTCTCGTGCGTTGTGCTAGCGCGTACGTACCGAAAACTCTCTTTTGAATTCATTCTTATAGCCGAGTTTTCTCAGCAAGGCATCATCTGCGCGATGGATGGCAGACACTGGCAGTGTCTCACGACTGTTGTTTGTGAACTCGGAATCTGGGTGGACTCTCTTTGAGCTAGCCATTCGGTCGTGCAGGGAGCGGAAGTACAAGTTTTACCTGCCCACGCCGCTTCATGCCTGCCTATATAGTACACCCACTGACCAAACAAGGTGACTATCGGGGCTGAGGCTCAAGGTAAGTTGCCGAAGTCGTGCAACGATGTGACCCGGGTGTAGATTAAGCGGCGTTGATACGAGAGGTGGCACAAGGGGCAGAAATGGTGTCGAACGACGACTTACCATCCCTACATGTTCTGACAGTCGTAAACTAGTGGCCACCAGACGTGCCTAGTGGCCATTGTCTGAGTGCCAATATATATGCATTCACTCTATCAAACCTGGAAACTGCTTAGCACGGGTGACAGCCCCTGTTTTACCGGATTTTGCCGCAGATCAAGTCGGTCAGTTGAGGACCTTGAGATCCCTGAACGGCTGGAGAAAGAATTGGGTCCGTTCTCCAAACTTCCAGCTGCTATGTCCCCACGTACCCGGCCTGCACCCCCTCCTCACTATTCTCAAGCCCCCAAGACCTGCCCCCCGTTCCTCGGCCTCGATGCCCTCGTACACGTCGCCTTCAAAGAATGCCGCAGGATTTCCGCCGCCAGCTACCATCCTGACATCCCACAAGATCATGGAGCACGACCCAACCGACGCATTTCGAAAATTGACTAGCTCAAGTTCTTCAAGTTATCTGCCATCTTGTCCTTGTCATCAAGCTAGCTCCCTCGCATCAAGTGACTCACTCCTCATTTTTCACACCACTGGCTCAGGTTGATGTTCGGTCTGTGCTTCTTCATTACAGCAATTTTCATATCGATAGGCCATCACATCGAAAGTACACATACAGGCTGACTTTGAACCTTGGCTGGCCGAATTTTGCCGAGTTCACAGAAATCATGACCAGTAAAAATTCTGCCCCTAATTGACAAGTCCTTAGCTAGATGAATGCATCCTCCTGACCGGGGCCTTGAACAGGGCTGGTGGACCCACGA